>JAULBS010056868.1:0-23073 GCA_032355785.1 Symmetromphalus regularis | reverse complement strand
CACACACACACACACACACACACACACACACACACACACACACACACACACACACAAACACACACACACAAACACACGATACAAACTAAATGCTGGGATGGGGTGAGTGCAAAAGAGTCATTTTTTAAAAAGAGATATGAAATATTTGCAATATTGAGAACTCCAAATGTTTATCCTATTATTTTAATAATTCATTTAAAAAATTAAAATACGCCTATAACTTTATGTATATATTTTACAAGGTAGAACACAATTGATTATGAATGTGTTACCCACGTTACAAACAAGGCAGTGCTAAACGTGACCGAGCAACGGTAGAAATCGACAAACAAGGCGTTCTAATTCAATTACTGGATTCGATCCATTGGCTTCTTGCACGTTAAGAGGATTTTGAAAATAAACTATAGTTATGTATAATTGCAGGTTTTAAGCAGTAATTAACAAACCATGAGCTGATTTTAACGAGTGGCGCAAAGGGCCTAGCTTCCATATACGCAGGCACGCAGCTGCGTACCACGAGAGATTATATTAAAAAAATTTATTATTGTTTTGAGGGGTGTGGGGGTGCGTACAGCCAATAGCATTTTATTCTTTCGCCGAAAAAGTCTGCGTACCACCTATAAAGACCAAGCCAGGCCATTGGGCACGTCGAGGTTGCCATTGGTGTACATCATTTAGAAGCATTGGGCGCAATATCGCAGTTCATAAACCCGTAGGTACAGTACATGATTGTTACACACACACATACATATACATAGACACATATAAAAACACACATATACACGTTTTTTTATAGTTTTTTTTTTTAATTTTTAGGTTCATCCTTACATGAAATCTAAAACTTATTTCTGTTACGAGTTAATCCATAAATATAATGTACAATAGGCCTACGGGTGTTCCATACTTGTCAACATAGATAATACTCTTTATTGTTTTAATAATTAAATGCCACAGTTCATCCAGATAATAAGTCATTAATAAAATTATGCCCTTGATGACAAGTATAGGAAATCTACGTTGTATATTTATTGTAGCCGACCCTGCAGGTCAAGTCTTTATACAACGTACAGTCCGTGATAGTTAATAGCTATTTCGTTTTTGAAAAGGAAATGACTGTTTAACGACACTCCAGCACACTGTTTATTCAGTAACTAATAAGTGTGAAACATACTCTTTTGTGACTCATGACCATCAGATGAAACTCGCTAACACCACATAAGCTACTCATCCCAATTAACAGTAGTCTTTTATACGTGCTTTCCCACTTTCAGAACGCCACATACTATGGCCTTTGTTACGCTACCACTAGCTGGAACAAAAAGGTCCGACGACCCATCTCATCTCAAGCGAACGTGGTCTCTCGCTTGAGCTACATCACGCTATCTTATGTTTTTGGTGTCCACAAATATTTAATGTTTCTGTCATTGTGTATTAATTGAGAGCATTGTTTTTGTTTTTCAGATGGATAGGTGTTGTGTTAGATGTTGAACAAGCGTGGAAGCGATGCTACACGGCACAGTCTATGCAGCACTGTCTGGTATTGTTGGTCTGTGCTTCCTGGTCTACTGGTACCGTCGACGAAACAAGCCACATCTCCCCACACTCTACCACAAAGATTCCGACCTCGTGAGATTCATTATCAGCAAAGTTTCCAGGTTAACTAAACCATTCCTGCCATGTTTTTGGCTTCAAAATGCTCACGTTCATACCATTTTTGCATCTATACGACGCACAAAAGTATTATCATTCCAAAGACAGTACTTCGACTTGAATGATGGAGGTATTCTAGCTCTGGATTGGGTTAAGAAGGATCTGGATGTTTTGCTGCCTGATTCGAGTCCAATCGTTCTGGTTCTGCCGGGTCTGACTGGCGGCGCGGACAGCGTGAGCAACCTCTGTGAGCTGTCGTCATGCAGGAAGTACAGAACTGTCGTATTTAACAAACGTGGACATGGAGACAGCGTCCTACTGACACCCAAACTGCAAGGATTCGGTGATCCTTCTGACCTACGTCAAGTGATTGAGCACCTCACTGAAAGGTACGAAAATGTGCCTGTTTGTGCCATTGGTATAAGTGCAGGTTCAGGCTTGTTGGCTTCCTATCTTGGTGAATATGAGGATCGTTCTTTGCTTTGTTGTGCCGTCGGAGTGTGTCCAGGATACGATGCGTTCGATTTGTTCTTCAACAAAAGAGGCATCCCTATGTTTTACGAAAAATTGCTGCTGTCAAATTTGAAAAAATTGTTGAAGAAACACGACAGTGTTTTATCTGATCACATCGACATGGATGCTGCACTCAACTCCGGAACGTTTGTTGACTTTGACAAGCACGTCTATTGTAAGATTTATGGACACAAGGATCCCTTGCAGTACTGGCAGCACAACAATCCCATGAGAAATGCGCACAAAATAGCAGTTCCACTTCTATGCATCAGCAGCCTGGATGATCCAGTTTGCATTCGCGAGCACATACCATTTGACTTATTTCTAAAAAAGGAAAATGTCTTGTTGGTGACTACCAGTAAAGGAGGTCATTGTGGCTTTTTGGAAGGATGGGGATCAGTATCATGGGCAGATCATCTAGCTATTGAATACATAGATGCTATTCTGGAATTTAAGAAATCTCTATGATAGGATGATTTAAAACAAAAAATTAGGATGAGACTTGCATGACTTTTAATAGATAGATTTTCTAGCTCTTCCATACAGATATTAGTTTCACGTTTGTGATTAGATTGAATGTTATGCATGGTTAGACAGATTGATGTTAATTGTGACGACACCCTTCTAGAATTAAAACCTTTCTATTTATAACATAAATAAAATATTTTTATGACCTGTTATGGATAAACTATACCACTGTTGGGCGAATCTCCTAAGATGGAAGTGTCTGTATCCATAGCAGCGTGCTTGAACTCTCAGTGTATAGAAGCACGTTAATTAAAATCATAGTTTGGTTTTATTGCATTTCTCAGTTCACTGATGAGAAGTACACTTATTTTTGTGATGTTGTTCCTTTTTCTATTTTCAACGACCTCTTTATTAAAACTAGACATTGAAGCAGTTTAACTGGATATTTCATTAAACTAAAATGATCTACCATGCCAATATACTGTTTATTTATATTTTCTCATAATGCTCCTTACAGTATAGCACACTTTGTTATATAGGATCATATCTTGTCACATCTAGTCATTATATTTCAGAATTTCGGTAGTTAAAACTACGTTAATATACGGTAACGGTATATTCGAATCCGCTTCCACAGTTATCTTGGCATTAATAGCCCACAAGGACACACAGAATACCATACCTATTATTTCATTTGAAAAGTCGCAGAGCATATGCTGTGTAGTGGTAAAATAGCAGGGCCCGCAGAGTGCATTTGAAATGGTGTGTGTGGGGGGTGGGGGTGGGGGTGGGGAGGGCACTGTAAAGGAGGTGACCGATGGGCAGCAGGGTTCATCCAGGAACCCACTCATATGTCGAAAACTCTGGATTTCGGCCACTTTATTTGGTCACCGAGCCTGAAAATATTTTCATTCAGCAAAACATTTTATTAGTGATTTATGTTTTGTCGCCTAAAAAGTTATGAGCCATGCCCCCCCCCCTCACAGCCCTCCCTCTACTCCACGGTGTCTATATAGGTAGGAGAAAAAACTTAAAATGTCTTTAAAAGTCTGCTTGCGCTAAACACTGGACCCATTGCCACTTGCGAAAACCCATGAGTGAATCCAAGATATTTAAAAAGGATTCGACACTGGTTTAAATCTCGCTTGAAGATCGTTTAATTATGGGTAAATTTGTATTACATGTATGCAGAGTATATATGATATGCAACTGACAAGTTGATACGATTTATATTGTATATTTGGGTTATAAACTGTCGGTAGACTTAGAATTCAGTAATTATGGTTTTAGTGGATATAAAGTTTTGGGGTTGTTGTGTTTACATTAAACACGAAAACAACAATAATTATGGTATGCGTGTACCCGTTTTTGTGGTATAAACTGTTTTCGAAGGTATTTTAAATTTAAATGAAATTATAATGTTCAAAAGATATTTTCTGTAAATTTTATCTTGATATATATAGACATAATATTATGACATGCAATATTAAAACAACGAATGTGTATTTAAACCGCCATATTGTTAATTATGTTATGTGGGATAAAATATGCCAAGCTACAAAATTCTTAAAATAGAAATGAAATTAAAGACTAAAAAGGTCATGACCAGAATTTATCTGATGTTTGTGTAGGCTGCATTTAGAATTTAGCCAAAGAGGTTAACTTTAATGTTGAATGTTGGACTACTTGTTTCTAAGTATTACTGTTAGTATTTAAAGTATTTGTTCTTGTTTTCTATTGTTAAAAATAAAGAACGAAAAATGTTCTCAGTTTGTTGATAATTTTTAATATTAAGAAATTACTTGTTCTCAGTTATGTCAAAACGGCTTTTTCTATATTTGTTTCCAATGTTAAAATTACTTTCTCTCAATTTGTTTCTAATGTTAAAATTACTTGCTCTCAAATTGTTTCTAATATTAAAATTATTCTCTCAGTTTGTATCTAATGTTGAAATTACTTTCTCTCAATTTGTATCTAATGTTAAAATTACTTTCTCTCAATTTGTATCTAATGTTAAAATGTTCTCATTTAGGTTAAAACTGCTTGCTTTCTTCAGTTATTCTCATTCGAATATTTTGTGCACATTTTTCACGTGGGGTACGTTTACGTTGATATAGGCCATGGGCGTAAATCTCGGGGTGAGAGTGAGGGCGGTGGGGGGGGGGGACGTCCCCCACAATTTATAGTCAGGTGGAGGACGCCTATATAATTATTCACGCCTCCCCCATTTTGCTTCGAAACATTGAAATAAAAAGCCTAAACAATAATCCTTTCCAGTATTTCTCTTTATGACATCAATTTAACACTTAGCCATGCGGTCTTAGCACAAATATAGCAAAGTACACAGGGGGTCTATTATAGTTTAAAGGTTTTAGCTGGAAGATACATTTGACATTTCAAAAGCCAAGGATTTTCATAAGACAAATTATGGGGGATACTTTCGATAGTTCCTCCCACTTCTATAAAGCCATCCGGCTCCGTCCCCTCACTTTCTGAACGTGATTGTCGCCCATGATATAGGCACATGCAAACTAAATTATATAATTCCATGTTAAGGTTATTTACTGCCAGTTTTAAAATCACTAACACTAGTTTTTTGGTACGTCCCTATGTGATTTAAAGTAAACTATTTTGGACTACTTCAAACATGAATACTATAAGAAACATTGGATGTAATATTCTAATAAAAGGAAGAAAGTAAGGTCTTATTTTATCGGTATAAGAATATATCATAGCCTAAAATATAATTCGTCTTTAAAAGGTACACACCCTTGTTACTTGACACGTGTTTGTTTATAATAAAGTTTTCTTATTTAAAAAATTATTATTATTAATATATTTTTATTAACATTTTCAATTACGAAGTTACACATTACTTATAGTATCTCACTTAGCATATTTATAATTCATCACTTCTGGTATAATATTTGTTATACAGCAGAGTCAGATCCAGGATAATCAGCAGGGGAGTCCAGGGGGTCAGGACCCCCTTAATTGATATTTTGTTTACCTTTTTCTGTGTGGAAGGACGTGAAAATTAACCATTTTTCCATATTTTTATTCACTCATCACTTTTGGACCCCCCTTTTCAGAAATCCACATTTGGACCCTCCCTTTCAGAAATCCTGCATTCGCGCCTGTTAATGGAATGTAGTGTAATTATATCGGTAGAGTCATATAATTAAAACCAATTTCTGACTTCTTGTTTTTGTAATAGCTCAAAATCCATTTTACACAAAACAGTAAAAGCTCCAGACGCAGATGCAGTATTTCTGAAAGGGTGGGGTGGTCCAAATGTGATGGGTAAATTAGCCTCGGAAAATGAAAAAAAAAAAAAAAAAAACTTCAAAAACCAAGTAATGGGGGTGGGGAGGGGAGGGTGGGGGTCCGGGTCCGCTACTGAGCTCGGCTCGTTCCTCCAGAGATCGTGTCTTTAAGAGAAAACAGGACGTTATTAAAACAGAGTATGTGTTGATCGACATAATTATTTTTGTTAGAAATAGTGTTCCGTCTAAAATGAAACCAAAACATTTTCCTTTGGTTTCTTTAATGGATCGTTAAAGCTGCGATTATTTTTTTCAGTGGATTTTCCAGTTGTCTTATCTGTACAACAAAAATAGACATTTTGCACGATAACAGTATTAAATAAATGATTAAAGTGGGTTTTTCACGATTTATCGTGTTGTTGTATGTATGAAGTTAATATTGATGGATGTACACCTTAGTTTTTATGCAAAAACTTTACGAGTGGTGGTAGTGGGGTAAGAGGTCCATGTTGTATTGCTTAACATAATACAAATGCGATACATTTAATTAAAAATAATAATAAATACCTTAATAATAATAATACATACATACATAAGTATATATAATAAAGAAAATCTTAGAGTAGGTGTTTCGACCAGGCCCGTAGGTCCAGAGCGGGGAGGGGACTCCAGGCATGTAGGAACCGGAAGGGGGGGGGGCGGAGGGCACGTGCCCCTGACTTGTGAGCCTTCTTTTTTTAAACATTGCCATTGTAACCAAAATCTGATATAGTTTTTGTACCCGATCCGTCAGTGCCCCTCCCCCAACTCCCAAAGTTAACTCTTTCCCTTTCTCTTTCTTTCTCTGGTCTTGCCAAAACCGGACTTGCCGGACCTAATCACCTATAGCTACAGCTGTGATAAGGAATCTATGTAGGTAGGTGATTTCCTTTCTCATAATTATGGACATTAGATAATAGGCAAATAGTTCTGACATACGAGCTACAGGCGTAAGCTACTCACGACAGCAGACTTTGAGCCTAAACACGAAAGTAAGTCCGAGCCAAGCACACCCTTTCTTCATTTTGAAGATGTAATGGTGGATCCGACCATAAGCACTTGACATGGGACAATATATCAATTAAACGGGTTTTTTTTTTCGTTTACTAGTATATAGTATGAATGAATAATAGTATAAAATATGAAAAATAACTCCTCATAGTAAAATTATCATTCTACTTCCATTATCAGTATAGCACGTCCGGGCCGGATTTAGACCTAAGTGGGCCCGGGGCACTCCAGGTTCAGTGGCCCCTCAACATAGAAATTAAATTACACGAGAACTAAAATGAATGAATAAAACTAATTTTATAATAATTAAAACATTTTGAAATAAAGGAAGTCCTTAGTCTGGGGGTCCCTCTGGTAGTTGGGCCCGGGGCATTTGCCCCTTATAAATCCGGCCCCGTAACACGTATAACGTACTTGGGTATCCATTACTGAAGTCAGATAATCGTACTACTATTACGTATATGATGGGAACGAGGTATTATAATTTTGGGAGCCTGAGAAGTAATTTTTCATATCTTACGCTAATATTGTACTGTTATTCACCGTATAATGTACTAGTGAACGAGAAAGAAAATAATAAAATAAAAATAAAAATGGTGTGTTGTCCTAGTCAAGTGCAGATGAGTTGACCCGAAACATCATAAATTAGGCTACTCCCCACGAACTATAATTTACAGCGCAATAACGTTAGACAACGTAGTCTCACATAAAGGGAGATAAGTGATTTAGCGTAAGAATACCCTAAGTAAATTGGCGGTTATTTTTATTTATTTATGTTTCTTCTAAGTCGTTCAATTCCATTAGTGTAATGGTATAGCTAGGTGTGCAAAAGATACATTGGTAAATATCACTCATTTTATCTTTTAATACAGCAAACCAGTTAATTAATTTGAGAAAATATGTCAAATAAAAAAAAAACATTTAAAAAAAATCTTCGTCTAATATGTTTTCGGTATAAACCCATTTAACAAATGTTACAGATTTAAGTAATAATAGTTATACATTGCAGTGCCGTAGCCAGCATTGAGGAAACTGCCTCGTCTATTTTTTCCGACCATGCTTATACAACTGTACGAATCTATACAGTGGGTAGCATCGTGCAAGCAAAGGGCCGCTGCTCTAAACGCGTTTGCATTTACCTACATGTACGTTCTGGCAGATCAGACATTAACGGCCGACTTGATCGTCAAAAAAAAACATAGTATTCGTAAACTAAAATAATAAATACATATGTTTATGGAACTCCATCACTTTATAAAACAAGGGAACGAGGTGAAATGTTTTTTTGCAAATATTAGTAATGAATTTATTACCATTTATATTCACTGTATATAGTGACATATGAAATAGTTTCATAATTTTAAATCACTGTATTGTATTTACAGTTTGCAAATTTGTATAGTCCATGAAGACCGTAAGAAGTGCAAAGGGACATAACTCATGTCGTTTCTAACATTTATAGCCTATACTCCCAATATTCGCGGACTTCCAATATAATTTTTTTATAAGATATTTACAGAATAAATATTTTGAAGCACCACTTACCATCTAGTGATATATGGAATACTATTTGTGGAGGTATAGTTTTCAGTTCATAAGGCCAAACAAACAACTATATAAATTTTGACAAGCCTTGAAATCATGGATGACTCATTCATTAGCAAAATGTAATAGCACTTTGAATTTTATTCGCCGTTTAAATTCCATTTTGCTAAAAGTTCCTTGTCTGGTGACCGATATTGACAGATGACGTATTAATGACGCGTACAGCTTGTATGGAGGCACAGTAAAGGTGATATACATGCAAATTTAAGTTTGTATGCTAACACACCATGCCGACTGGATGTTAACCACAAAGAAAATTAACAAACTATTTGTATTGACATTTGCCCAAGAACTTGCTGGACGTTTACTCTGAATGATTAGATTAAAAATTAATCCAGGAAAGGGCCTCTGTGTTATAATAGTAATTACCGTGCTCTCCCTGTACGTCTGTGCAACTAGGCTCCAATAGTAATAAGTGTTTCTGGTTGAAAACAATACATTTTGGGGTGTTTTGTGGTATTTATTTATACAACAAACAATAAATAACAAAACAACTTGGTTAGAGAACAATATTTATTCAGGATCCATATTTCGTTACGTACCACGAATATATAGAGTACGATGTTCGCGTGAAGATCTTGTAGAAAGGTGTCCCGTCACACCTTCGTCAAGGTATTAACAATACAGGATTAGATCAAACTTAATCATGTTTGGAATACAGCTAGATAAGATAATAAGTACCACTGTGATACGTTATATTTGTTATTACACTGTTTTATTTTACTGTGGTAAGGTGTGGACGCTTTTTTGACAATTAGAAAATGGCCTCTGCAATACCAGTAAACACGTCACATTTACAGTTGAAGCCAATTTTAGATAAAAAATTAAAACAATTTGATTATTTTTCTTATAATTAGATTCATTTGTTTCAGTTTACACCAAAAAAGGTAATAAAGAAATATATATAATTAAAATACTTGCTCTACAGTGGGGCCTTCGTCAGATCTCCCTCGTCTGTTTTCAGTCTCTAACTACAGCACTGCATTGAAAACTTTTTTTATTTTCAAACGTGGTGTATTAAAGTTTCTTTTATGCAGAGCACCACAAACAACATGTGTTTATACATTTTATTTTGGCACAAATAACAATACGAACTGCCGCATACAGTCATTATATGGTCATATTTAATCTTCACTATGATAGTTATTAAGAACTAATAATATTTAACTAAATAATAATAAAATAATAGTACTTGTTAATAAAAAATCTAATTCCAGTTGTGGAGGAAACTTGATTGCTGGATGTAATTTTTTAACAGGAAATGATCTTTCATACCTCATTTAAAATGTTAAAAAGAAGGATTTAAAAGTCCCATCCAATACACAATCAGGGTCTTAGACACTGTCTTGATGCTTTTAGAATGTCCTCTCACACTGAGAACTTGTACCTTGATGCTCACGGACCTTGAGTAGTTTGGGGGCTATATGTACTGTCATTTCTGTATGAATCTAAATTAAAAACTTTACCAAAACATCCATCTCATTACCTGGTATTTGAAGAATGAAACATGTATGTCACATTGCTTGACGCTATTCATACTTTTGGTCAAGTATTTGGATAATTTCAGTGATAAAATGTAAATTTCTGTTTTGTTCTTCCACCATGGTATATAAATCCACCCAACAGTTTGTTTGATCTAGTGAATTAAAAAAATAAAAATGATTATACAAATGCACTAGTAAACAAACAACATTTCTTGAAAATTAAGAACATATTTAGTGATTTCATTCATGTTCTTATTGATGGGTCACGAGATGGAAATACTGTAGCCCGTGCTGCAATGTTTCCATCTAAAACAATTTCCAAGAGATTGCTCGATTTGGCATCAATACTTCCTGCCGAAACACTGGCAATACTTGATACGTTGAGGTGCATTAAAACTCCAGAATTCCTATATTTATTGTTTTTGTACTCACTTTCATATCTCCAATCTTTAAATTTTATGAAGCTGGAACATACACTAATTGGGATGGCTTTTCAACTTTGACAAAAAAAATTGTTTACCCAGTCATGTGGTATTAGGGGCAATGAAAAGACAAAACAAGCTGTCAAGGCTGCCTTGAATTTGTCTTGTGCTATATTCTGACTTTGAATTATGTTTTGGATAATTGGCAAGTTGATTGAAACAATATGGGAGTGAACAGACTAGTTTGTAAAGCCTGACTTGGGAGATTGGCATTCCTCATACAGATGGTCAAGGAAGTATGAAATATTTTATTTTTGTTCCCGTATTGGTCATACATATTTAATTTACATTTTCAAATGAAAAAGGACCATTTGTCTCATTATGAGCACTGTCAGTATGTATTTAAATTTTAGTAGATTTAACCTGTTAGAAATAGTGTATTTGTTTGTAAGGACATGAAAGAATCATTTCGATACCACCTACAGATTAATAAGATTTTAAAATTAACTCATAATAAATTTGTTTTTCATCAGTAATATAATTTTTTTGTTTTGTTTACCATAGTCTTATTTGTTGGTTGGTTTGGTGTAATTTGTGTGTGTGTATGTATATGACAAAACTATTTTTGTTTTAATATGATGTAATCACAGTGGGGAACAGCCAGTGTTTTCTTTTGTGATGGGAGGGGGGGTCGTTAAATAAATAAATAAGTGTGTCATATACACATATGTAAGATCTTGTGTAAGGAGACTTGTAGACTGCTTCCTTGTCTTAGGAGAGTGATTTAAACTACTTGCCTAAACATCATCATAATTGTTTTATTCTATTTAAATTTATGAAGAATCCTATGGAAATAAAGACAGATAAAAGAATTAAGAATAAAGTTACCAATAATTATGTCTTATAGGACAAGACCAATTTTTTTTTTTTAATCAGCACTGTGCTTCTGATCACTCACTGGAATGATTGTAAGTTGAAGTGTGCTACAGTGACGGCACTCGTTAAAACTTTAAAGTCAAATATATTAAAACTAATTAATTTCTTTTTTCAAATGTATTATTTAATATTTCTATCTTTTGCAGAACTAGAAGATTGTCTGACAAGTGAGCATGAGCTGTGATGTACCCATACCGCAGATTATACTGCTGCTAATGAGTCTGACGGCCAGAATTGATGCTCAAAGATGGCCACTGTCAGGATCATGTGCACCTTGCAAATGTTCAATAAGTGATAGAGGCAATGAGCGTGTGAGAAGTGTTGATTGCATAAATCTACATCTGAAAGAAATTCCTTCAAATCTGCCAGAGGACCTGGATGTTCTTGATTTTACTAACAACAACCTTCCATCAAAAAATGTAAAAGGAATTCAGAAATTCACATTTCTTCAATACCTTTCTCTTGCTAACAACAATATCACAACACTCGATGATTCACCATTTTCCAGATCGCCATTGTTAACCACTGTCACATTAACAGGAAATAGTATTACAAAGTTGACACAGGAAGCATTTGAAGGATTACAAAACCTCAAGATCCTGCATGGCTTGAAGACAGAATTGGCTGAAGCACAAGTCTTTCAATATCTTCCACAGCTTGGTGAACTAGATCTAGAAATCATATCGCCTGAAATACCAGAAAAAATATTTGATGGTCTCATGGTTCATTCATTAAATCTAACCCTTGTGAGAGCAACACAACTTCCCCATAACCTCTTTGCTTTTGGTAGCAATACCTTGAAAAATCTCCGCCTCATTGGACCAACAGTAAAGGACTTGCGTGATGATCTCTTGAAGGGACTAACATTTCTGAAAACTATCTATCTGGAACTACCAAGTATAACACACTTACCAGAAGGCCTTTTCAGCAACTTCCTGACAACTGATACTGTGAGCAATAACAAACCCAGTAATTTGCAAGAAATTCATCTAGTTTTGGTTCAGAATCTTCCTGTTGGCATTTTCAATGGATTAGAACATCTGGTGACTCTTGAGATAAAGAAAGCAGAAGAACTGCCAACTCGATATTTCTTTAACAGCCTTGTCAACCTTCAAGTACTCGACTTGTCCCACAGTTTCATAAGCAGAATTCCAGTCAACTGGTTTGTAAAACTTAATAATCTGGTGTCTCTCAATGTTAGCCACACAAGTCTGAGAAAGCTGAACAAGGAGAGTTTTACAGGACTGAATCAATTGAAAACACTAGATCTGTCATTCAACTCACTGCGAATAATACCTGAAGATGTTTTCACACCACTTCGGAATACCTTGGAAAATCTTGATTTGAGTGAAAATATTTTGAAGAATATTGAAACAAGTGCTTTACATGGAATGTATTCTCTGAAAACTCTCAATCTCGGTGATAACAAAATGTCCTCTCTGCAGAAGGAGATATTTAAAGATTTAATCCGGTTAAGTGATTTGAATATCCAAGAAAATAAGCTGTCCTCTCTGCCAAATGAGATGTTTCACAGTCAACAGAGACTAAACAAACTGAACCTTGCTTCCAATTCATTCAGCAGCTTTCCACAAGCCTTGCTTGAAGTGTCTGGACTACTTATTCATTTGGATCTTTCACATAATCAGATTCGTAATTTTGGCTACTGCTTGGAAGATAAATTTCCATTTTTGGAATTCTTGTCTCTGGACTTCAATCCTCTTCACTGCAATTGTCACATCTTGAAGCTGAAAGAATCTCATCCAAATCTGCATCTACTAGGAATATGTGCCAACCCAAAAGAGTTTACAAACCATCCTGTTAATACGATACTGATGCCAGATCGGTGTTCTAATATAACATGTGATTCAACTTCAGTGGACAGAAGCTCATCTATTCTTCCTGAATTAACTGTGGCCACAGAGACAAGCAGCTCTTTAAGCTCAACCAGTGAGCCCTCTGTCTTTGATCCAGCTAAAGCAAGCAAAACAGAGCCATTTGATACGAACATTGAATACGAAATGCAAACCCCAGCTACAGAGAACACAATGTATGATTTAGATTTACCATCCTTGTCTTTAGATGTAGATGATGAAGTAACTCATGGTGCTCAGATTGAGAAGAATCCTCCTTCAAGTGACAACACCTATTTCTATGAAGACACTTCAAATGAAGAGAAACAGAGTGAGAGTTTTGATAATAATACAAACCAAATAGAAACTCCAAGCTCAGGAAATGAAAAATCTCAAAGCATTTTTGACAGAATTGAATTCAAAGTTGTTATTGGCGTTCTTGCAGGCTGTGCATTTCTTGTATTGTTTGCTATAGTGGTGTACTTGAAGAAGAAACATTACAAGAAAAGCAGATTTGTATTTTCGCCAGCAGCTCAGGAAGAGAGCTAGACATATAGCAGTCTACACCCAATGACATTAAAAATGGTACATATGATTTTAATAATATCTTTATTTCTGGAGATAGTGAAAGAAAAAAAATTAAACATGGGTAAATATTCAACAAGAAAATTGGACATTTTGAGGGTTAATGTTAGTCCTGTTGTTGACAGTTTGTTAATCTGCAGTTAATGTGGATTCTTACTGTGCTTTTCGAACTTAATATTCAAAAGTTGTGTCATTGGGTACAGTTTTGTTCATTTTTTATTGCTTATTACCAGTTTTATTTGTTAGTTCATAAGGAAAAGCCACCTGGGCTCATGCTTACAAAACGTTAAGAATCTTGGCTTAAAACTGCAAACACTATGTCATGACCACATTATTCAACATGATATCATGCTGAATAGTGTTGTCATAATACCAGTTTTAAGCCTTGCACCAGACTCTTAAAAGTTTTATAAACATGAGCCCAGACATCTATAAACTGTCTTAGAAATATATAATGTTTAAATATTTTGCAGCATTCACATGTTTCTTGTAATTTTAATTACTATTGATTAAATTGCTTATAATGTTCATTAATAATGACTTTGTCATGTTATCTGTTTTAATTAAAATTTATTATCCTAACTTGGAAGTTCCCTCTTGCCAGGGTGGTTACATATACAACCCCCCCTCCCCCCAAAAAAAAACCCATAACTATTGTAAACACCTTCAGAAGATAGGGAAGTCTAAACAATAACTTTATGAAGTATACAAATGCCATGATTTTCACTACTACATCCCATAACAGATGCATGAATATATATATCCTTTTTTGTTTTGTTAATAATAAATTGTGATTTGGTAAAACAATCCCTGCAATTAAGAAAATGTCCACGGCAAAATAAATGCTGTGTAGAAATAGTAAAGTATCTTTTACTTTTAATATTATAATAAGACAAAATACATCTTGATAAAAAAACAAACATTTAGTCCAAAACAATAGTGCCGTGGACAATTTCAGGGGTTAGTAAAATATGAAATGTCACATGTGAAATACTGTTTGCACATGAATTTTAGTGATGGAGACACAAAATGGTTTAACAGAACTACTGAACTTTACTTATTTCAATCAATGTTTGTAAAACATTCAAAATGTTTGTAGGCTTACATCAGTGTATCAGAACCATTTTGCACCTGTGAACCAGTCTGTTGTCGGATCGATCCTTCTCGGTGGACCCATGTGTAGTTTGGGCTATTTTCTGTTCCAGCCAGTGGTCCACAACTGGTTCATCACTGGCATGGTATGTGCTGTCCTGTCTGTGGGATGGTGCATATAAAAGACCAGTTGCTGCTTATCGGAAAGAGTAGCATATGTGGTGGCAGTGGGTTTCCTCTAAATACATGTCAGAATGACCATGTGATTGACGTCCAATAGCTGCTGATAAGTTAAAAAATCTATGTGCTCTAGAAGCGTCGTTAAATAAAACAAACTTTACAGAACCATTTTGATTCTACTACACTTTAAAAAAACCATCCATTTAGAATGCAGAATACAAAGGCAGTCTGATACAAGATACTAGTGAAAAATGAGAAAAAAACAGCCAAAGTTAAATACAAATTTATTACAGCTAAATAAAGATGCTGCATATATCGATAAATAATTCTAGAAAATTCAACATGTTATAAAACTTATTTGGCGTGTTATATGCTACTACAGAATGATATGAATAGAATGCTGACCGCACTGCAGAACATCAGGAATGTTTGCTGGTTATTTGTTTATAGTCCTTATTGCGCTTTACTTTAAACTTAAGTAGTTTGGCATATCGTTTCAAAAGCTTTTCCCAGTAACAGGTCACATCCTCCATCCTCAGGTGATCCCAAATGAACTCTCTTCCTCTGAAAATCAAGGGAAATTGGAAAAAATCACTTCACATATTGTAATAAACATATAACTTTTGTAAATTTTGTTAATACAGTAAACAATGGCTAGAAACATACTTTATTTCAGAATCTTCTTTTGAATACTTAACATATTATCTGATACAAAGTGATAAATTAGGAACAAAGAGTGCAGTAATTTAGGACTGATTTTCAAAGTGGGGTAGCTCATTTTTATATGTGTATAAAATGTGTTGTGCGAAACCAGAAGTGTTGCAGGAATGAACTCTAAATAAAAACGGGCAAAAAAAGGGGATGGGGGGGTGGGCTGAGCCCCTTCTAGCTCACCTGGGCCTGGAGTGGATTCTGCATTGAAAAAAAGTGACTGATAAAATATACTAATTTAAAACTGTCAGATTAAGCCCTGGGAAAAACATCTCATCATTTTTCATTTTAAAAAGTAATGTAAATCGTCTATACGATGAAAGGGGGGAAATATACAATTTTTCAAAATTATGTAATAACATTTTTAAAATTTGAAGTCCCATTGATTTACCTTGTCTAAAATTAATTAACTAATTAAAGGAGTGAAACTTGAAAGATAAAGTTGTTATTTTCAGAATCAAAATCTGCGGCCCCATTAACATGAAAAATGATTTTATGTCAATTTATAAAATTATGAATATTTGCCCATTTGTCCGAGCGACGACGAAATATAGGATTTAGCTTCAAATTTAATATATAAACATTATTAAACAAACCCCCAAAAACAGTAAAGGTTTGGATTTATTTTAGGACCAAGTGACAAAAACCATTAATATATTTTAAATGACTTCCCTTTTATTTGTGTTTCATTAGCTATAACTTTATAAGCTGATTTAGGAATAATAAAGACAGTTTTGTTTACCATTTAGCTTGATTTTTGTATAAGAAAGATGCTTGTAAATGTCTGGATTTCACAAGTACAGTGTCGGAATGTGATAATATTCTACAATTAGACTGCCATTTACTAACAGACAAATCTAAACAATATTAATAAACTATTTAAAATGTTAATTCTAAATATACCTTTCTGCAATTTCCTTGACAACTTCATCATTTTCTTGTGCAAACAGGAGCAGTTCTCTGAAAAAACCCAAGATGATAGCTAATGTCTAAAGACATCCCAGATCAGAGGACAAAACCATACTAAGACGTGACAATTTCTTTCAAACAAATTACTTGACAAGGGGCATAACTCCAAAATTATTTCTTTAATAGCTCTCTAACACAATCCAAAGCTATAGCAGAAAAAGAACCATTTTTTTTTAAACATCTTTAGGTGTGCCAAATTAGATATTGTTTTGATTTAATGAAACACTAACATAAACATATATACTTAACAAATCATATATGTCAGATTCTATGAACAGAATATACAAACCTAAAAGGTTTGAATTATATGGTTTAAGCTTATCGTCTTTTTAATATTTCCATGTTATACTATATGTTTACATGTGGGCCGATTTATAATTGTCTATGTTATCCTGATACAATAGTCTAAAGAACTATTCAATTTAAGATGTTCATGATCCATCCATCATAAAATAATTTTGCTGTTTTTGTAAACAAACTGCTTTATCAGGGCTGTTTAGTTATCAAATTTCATACAAACATACACACATATATATATATAATATATATATATAATATATATATGTGTGTGTGTGTACAGGGCTGGCCATAGCAGTTGTGGGGCCCAACTGGGGATATTTTTGGCAGAGCCCCCAAGTTCACAGCCATGGTCTGTTTCAGTGAAATGAGATCAATATTAGCTTGTAAATTGGTTTCTGACAAGACTTTATAAGTTTGGCTCTGTTAGAAGACTGTTTTACTTGACAAGACTAGAGCAGATTAACCTAGTTCGGAGCCCAATTGGGAGAGACTGGTCCTATTGGCTTAAGGCCAGCCCTGTATATGTATAGCATATAGGTAAACAAATGTCGTGTAAAGTGACTGTTTTATCAGTCTGAAAGGATCACTAGACAACAGCATACCGAACATCGGAGAGATCCTGCTTAACGGGAATATAGTGCACCCAGGGTCTCATCGCCGGGTAGAAGAACTCCAGCCACTCGTCGCCCACGTGAAACACCAGCGAGTCACACAGAAAGAGATGCTTCAGCCTGAAACTTGCTGCAACACCTCGGAAATTAAAGAGATATCTGAAAAAATCAACAAGCTCATCTGAATATTTACCCCATACATACCAATAAGCAAGACCGACCCAGGCAAAACTATTACATTAGGTATCCTCTTTTTGTTTGTTAATATGATGCAGGATGTATCATTTTATTTAGTTTTTCTATTTATTATTAATACTAATAATAGGGTAGTGTATATATTTACTGAGTATCAGAACCAGTAGAAGTATGATAGGGAAGAGTCTTAACCAATGAAAGAGTCATGGAGTACTTCTATTGAATATTTAATAAGGAATAAAGCAACAAAACTGCTGTTTCTATAGCAATATATATTTAAAAATAGAGTAAGGGTGAGAAAAATTGGTGCAGACGTGGACACATTTTGTTTTTAAATTGGCCTAAAGTTGTTCTGGTGGCCTTAGTTATTTGCAATTTCCGTATTAGTATTTTTTTATATGACAATGGTTTTAATCACCTTAGTTTTTTGGAGTTTCTTATTAGCTTATTCAGCGTGACAGGGTTTCAATCACCTTAGTGTTTTAACTTATTTCCTATACATTCATGTTAAAAGATGCTCATACATGATGAAACCCCCAAAAATGGATAGCTGGATATTATCACGCAAGTTTCATCTTTATTACCTGCCAGCTACCCATCTCTTCCATTTTCAGGGATGGGAACTGAAAAAAGTCGCTGGCAAGTATTCAGCCTAAAAAATCAAACACTTAGGCTCCCACTCATGAAAATGAATTTGGATATTTTGGAGGTGGATTTGTTGCCCGAGTGCACAGAAATGAAGAAAAACTGTTTCCACACTGACACATTTTATTTATTTTTAACAAGGGGCGTACGGGAATACCTTGAGGCATACCATGAACTTCAATGGTGCGTATATAGACTGACGGGTGTACAATTCCCATGCCTGATTTTAATCTTAGTTTCTTCTGAAGGTTATTAGTGTTTTACTAATGAAATATTGAGGAATTCCTTTTGATTAGGGTGATTATGTAGAAAAGATCTTATATTTACCAATAAGCAATTAAGAACCATAATGGATGAGTCAGGTAATAGTATATTTACCATTTAACACAACACATTCCTGAACATCTTCAAAACCATGCTGGTTATTACAAAACTTGAAAATATTACTTACTTGTATTTGCAGTGTTCTTCAAGTTTTATTTCTTGAGCTGGAGGGCGATGAAGTGTATCCTGTAGATGAGATATTCATACAGTTGAGATTGTAAACCTAAATTTCTTTAACACTTTGGGTTTTAAAACAACTTCCAGGTCTGGATTTTATAATCATGAAATTACAGGATATCCAGGATGCTTAAGGACCCAGTGAGCATAACATTTATTTGTTTACTAAATGAAAAAGACATCTATTCATTCTATTAACAGTCGCCAAAAGAAAACAAATGTGAACTGATAAGAACAAATATATTTTTTATTCTTTCTTAAAAAAAAGACTGAAGAATAAAATAATTCCTCAACCCAAGAAATGGATCCAAAGTATCGATTATGAAAGGGGCTCATTTCACTGCCAAAGGGGCAGGTTGCATGTCCAACTCCCTGGACCAGCCCTTCAGAGTTAATAAGTCTACACGTTTACAGTAAGTAATGAAAAATAGTGTCAAATTTAAATTAAGAAACATGGAATGCATAATATGTACTGTCATCTAATAATTACCATTGTCAGAATTATTTCAATCCAACGATAACATTAGCCCTAAATAACACAATTAGTTACAGGGGTAAAACTTTAGAGTTTGGGACGCACAGTGATTACTGCCTTGGATTCCTAGGAATCAAGAGGGCATCAAGGCAATTTTGAGGACACATCAGTGGCACAATGGCAAATGTGACTTTCCTATGGGAAAGTGTGGAAAAAGGGCATGGCAATATTTGCCTTCATTAGAAGTGAAATTGAGAAGGCATTGCACAAAGAGACAGGGTGGCATGGTTAATGTCTTGGTGAAGTTCGAACACTGCAGTTAATATAAAAAAAAAATATTTTGCTTCCAAACAAATGTGTGTAAAGTTATGAATAAATATGTTGACAAAGAATTATAGCTGTGTAAGAAATATTTATACCGCATCTGACTTCCAAGCCTGATTCTTGGTGTATTCAGCGTCTACTAATTCCGGCTCTTTGCGAGACAGTCGTATTAATGGATCTCTATCTGAACTCGTTCTTGAGCCTCGAAAAAATGCTTTGTTTATTTTCTTTTCCCACGGCCATTTTTCAGCTTCTCTGAAATCATCAGTGGTAATACAAATTAGTTGTAAAAACTATCACCATGGAAATAAAAACTAAAAAAAAAACTATTATCTTGGAGATAAAAATGGACAAACAAAACAAAAAACCAAACAAAAAAAGAATATAATATTTCTGAACTTATATCATAGTATGAAATCCACTGTGTGATAACTGAAATTTTAGTGGGAGTTAAAAGAACAAAAATGAAAGGCAGTGCCTAGTTTCTATTAATCGTAGAACACTTTTAAATAACAATGACAAAACTTCAATATTTCATGACCAAATACAGAAATTAACCTAATAGTATTACCTCGGAATAATTTCCCTTTGCTCATCCCATCGTCCAAGTCCTGTGGGATAAATTGGCCAAACAGCTGGTCCACCTTCCCAAAATGTCCATGCTGGATACATAATATCCCAATTCTCTGAAACCTGAATGAATAAAAGCTTGGTTCAATATTTGACCCGTAAAGTGCAGTGCATGGAGTTTTTTTTTCTTCACATTATTTTAGATTAAAAAGGTGTTGTTTGGTATGGGTGACGATTTTGAAAAATTAAATCAGCCTGTTGGCAAGAATAATCCGATACGGTCACACTTGGCAAGTGGTAAAGTTAACCCTGGTTACCCAGGTAGCTCTAGCAGAGAATCAATGGATTAAAAAACTAAATGACCTCTGAGGTCATGTCTGCAACCCCTGCAATTAAGAAAATGTCCATGGCAACTTAAATGCTGTGGAGAAATAGTGACCACAGCAATTTTAGCATTAAGTATATTTTATTTTTAATAATAAGAAAATATACACCTTGAAAAAAAAAAAATATTAGTCTGCGGCAAAAAAAGTGCCACAGAGAATGAAAATCTCTGTGGCAACCTCCATGGCATTGCCGATTGCCACAGGCAATTTCATGGGTTGTGTGTGCAATTTAGTACAGGCCATTTAGCACCAGATTCAATGATTTATGAAGAACACAAAAATGAATGGTTAAAAGAGGAAGCAACTTTAGTTGGATTATCTGTATATCTGCAATACATCAATAAAAAAAATACTCGTAAAATAAATAAATACTACTACTACTATAATAATATTAACTATAATAATAAATACTACAACTAAACCAGTGGTCCACAACATCAAAGGCAGTGGTATCTGCTGTCCTGTATGTGGGACAGTGCATATAAAAGACCCCTCCTTGCTGCTTATTGGAAAGAGTAGCCTATGTGGTTGCTGCAGATTTCCTCTAAATCAATATGTCCAATAGCCAATGATAAGATAAAAATCAATGTGCTCTAGAGGCGTCGTTAAATAAAACAAACTTTACTTTACTACTATTACTACTACTAACAACAACAACAACAAAATAAATCTTGGCTATGATTAGCACTAACCACTTTGCTAAATGAGAAGACGGGTAGAGGTTTACTGTATCGTGGAGATTGCGGCCAGTCTCGAGTGTTGATCAGCAATTCCATGTCAGGCAGTTTCTTAATTATCTCCAAAATAAAATGTTCCACACCACTGCACCTGTTGAATCAGAGGACAAATAGTCAACATCAGTGGGAAATGAGGAGAAAAAAAAAGTGTCTAAAATATACTACAGTTGATTTCTGTCTTTATTAGTATACTCAAAAATGGGAGTGTACAAGATTTTGCCATTGAAAAAGAAAACTTGTAGTAAAATTAGTGATAATGCTTGAAATGGGGAATAACAAATCAATGTTCCATAATAGGCCTACTCATTAAAATGGTTAAATTTATGGACTGCTTAAAAAAAAAAAATTAACAAATGTCTATGCCAATTAGCAAAATTGACAAACCAGCTATATTTTTTTATTTATGGCAGTCAATGAGTTAAATATAAATACGGAAAAAACTTCATCTTATCAAAACGTTAATTATTGAGGACAAATGAAATATTGAACAAGTCAGGGGGCATAACTCCATCATCACTTGAAACTGGTCTCCAACAATCACAAGCTGCAACAAGTCAAGAATTTAAAATAGAAATATATTTAGAGATATTTATTTACTGAAACCATATGGTGGACAATAATATAATTATTTTCAATGAACTAATGAACAAAATCTTCCCAAAGTCACCTAAAAGGAAACATGCAGTCTTTTTCTCTGTAAAGTTTGTGGTTGACAATCTGATAGTGAACGCCACGCTCTTTAGCTAGGTCAAACTTTTCTCTTGTGATTCCCTTCTCTCCATGTTCCCAAATACTAAGATCTCCATCAATAACACTGAAAAAACAAAGTGATACGAAGCTTGGAGATATATTATCCTAGTACTGATCTTTCCAATCAATTGGTTCATCATTCATGTGTGGTGGGGGTGAATGCAATACCAATGCAAGCAATAATTTTCTCATGACAAAGTTACACAAGTTGTTCTTCTTGAAAGGAATGTTTAAAAAGAATCCACAACATTGTATAATCATTGTTTTATTTTGTGTCAAATATATGCCATTATTACATGGTATATTGTATTTGTGATATATGTCATATATGATCTACAGACAAAAATTACTGCTTCCACATAAGATACTTTTTTTTATTACTACAAGGGATCTTTTACTTATATGTGCACTTTCCTCATACCCTTTGATGAATCAATTGTGGATGAGTGGTTGAAATGAGAAATACATTGAGAATTTTAAAAACAACTGGCATATTTTATTTAAATTTGGCAAAATTATTTCTCATGTTAACTATTTTAGTAAAGAAATGATTTTGTTTTTCGATTTATGATGTTTTATTTACAGTAAACCTCACGTATAACGTACCAGTAGGGACCAGCGTTTTTGGTCCATTATATACGAAAATCCGTATTACGTGTATGTCTGTTATACACATAAACCGTACTTTGTCCAGTATATGCATACCATTCACTGTTCGATATACAACTGCATGCCTACATCATGTTCCACCTTGGTTATTATGTATTCAAATCATTCATTGTTACATGTATAAGCAAG
>JAULBS010056797.1:0-23074 GCA_032355785.1 Symmetromphalus regularis | reverse complement strand
TTGACGTCCAATAGCCGCTGATAAGATTAAAAATCAATGTGCTCTAGAGGCGTCGTTAAATAAAACAAACTTTTTTTGGTTTTCCACAATCATGGATAAAAGGATGGAATTATAATATTTGAAACGGTTGTCAGAATACTTTAACCAATCTATGAAACATATTGTATATTTTATAGATTTTAGTCTGTGTACCGTATTCCAAACATCCAGGACAAACTAACATTTGCATTATACTTGTTTAAAAGTTGGGCATTGTGTAATGAACAAAAATAATCAAAACTGATATTAATAAGAAAACTTACATTAACTTGGAGGTGCTCATTGAGACTCTGTACATGTGATGCCATGTGCTGAAGCAAGTCTGAATACAGCTTCTCAGAAAACTGCTTGCATACACACTTATAAACACAACTGAAAACAACAAGTAAAACAGTTATTCTAACAAGAGCAAATATTTGTAAAAATTATCATGAAAGGGCTTTAACATTTTTCCAAAAGAAAATTTCAAAAAGCATCACTGTAATGTTCTAATTTGCATTAACTAACTTTATTAATTATTGAAACATCACGGAGAAGTGGTAACAATAAGTTCATAAAAGACTGATGTTCCATGAATAATTTCATGTGAGTCCCTGATTAAAATTAAAACAGAAACCTTATTTCTGGAATAACAGTTCTTAACTACAGGACATCAGAACATATTCCCATGAGGAATCAATAAACTATCACAATTAATATTGAACAATTTTGACACAAGCATACTTCTACCTACATATAAATTACTTTTCATCCCCCACCCCCCAAAAGTGGCTATATTACACTTAACATTTATTTAACAAGTCACACCTGCCCCCCACCCCTCCATCCCCAGAATTACACTTAACAAGATTAATTTCCACTAAACACACAATTTCTATTAAATTATATAATCTTTTTTTTTCACATAATTTAATTTTTAATAAAAATATTTTTCTGCCACAGGAAAATGTTTAGGTCACCACATTATCACAGAAATCTTTACAAGATTACATCAGGATAAAAATAACAACTAAATGGGCTGGACTGTTGCCAGCACATTCAGCACACAAGTACAAACCCATACATTTGCTCATAAGATATTATAATAGTAATATACATACCTGTACGTTTGCACATAAGATATAAGAATATATGTAATTCAGTACATTTGCTCATAACATATAGGAATATACATATCTATACATTTGCTCATGAGATATAGGAATACACATACCTGTATGTTTGCTCATAAGATATATAGGAATATACATCT
The DNA here is from genome assembly GCA_032355785.1 of Symmetromphalus regularis. Lineage (NCBI taxonomy): Eukaryota > Metazoa > Mollusca > Gastropoda > Neomphalida > Neomphalidae > Symmetromphalus > Symmetromphalus regularis. The sequence continues at coordinate 21,783 of JAULBS010056797.1, read as the reverse complement.
GTACATTTGTTCATAACATATACAAATATACATATCTGTACATTTGCTCATAAGATATAGGAATATACATACCTGTACATTTGCTCATAACTTATATGAATATGCGTATTTGTACATTTGCTCATAAGATATAGGAATACACATACCTGTACATTTGCTTCTAAGATACAGGAATATATATTCGTATATTTGTTCATAAGATATGAAGATATATATCTATACATTTACTCATAGCATGTAATAATATACGCATCTGTACATTTGCTTCTAAGATACAGGAATATACATCCGTACATTTGTTCACAAGATATGAAGATATATATCTATACATTTGCTCATAACATGTAGTAATACACATACCTGTACATTTGCTCATAAGATATAGGAATATATGAGCCAGGCTTCATAACCAAAAGTTGATCAATAGCTTCCCGTAGTTTTGGCCAATACTGACTTTCATAGTCTTCAGCTGTCAATGTCATCATCACTATAATAAAACAAAATATGACATCATTAACACTTAACTTATTCTACCATTGCACTCTCAAATTATAAAAATTGCCTCTGACAAAATACACCAGAAGCAAAAGCAGTTTGCTTCTGCAAAAACACTCTTTGCCTCTGAGTCAGCACTTGACACTCTTTAAAAAAAAAGTGAAGTAGGCATAGGATAGTCACAATTTTAAAATGTATTTATTCCCTTGGTGTTATCTGCCAATGTAACACTGAAACAAAATTAATGAGATATTATTAATTGGAAATATTAGGGTTGTCCCCCTTTTTAAGTATGGATGAGTTCCGAGAAACATATTTTTTCTGGGCAATAGATGCATACATGTAGGTTATGGATCTTTTTATTTACATAATTAAAAGATATAATAATTAATATTTCCAAATACACTGGGGGGGTAGATAAACCAGTTTTATTACACTTTTGTTTGTATACTATTACTAGTAAAGTAGTATTAATATTATTTATCAATTTCACATTGACATAAATGGTAACAAAATGCATGTAAGTTTCAAATGCATGGAAAAGAAAGACAAATTGGCTTCCTGAATAAGGTTTTCTTGTCAATTCAGGTTCAAACCAGTCTTTACTTAAACAAAAATATTCTAGTTTTATTATGATATTATAATACGATTCAAATTGTTTTCTTCTTTTTATCACAATGTCTTAAACACCTGTTTCCTTTTCTTCTTCTTTGCTGTCACTCAGAGTCAAATGTAAAGTGGATAAAATCAGCATTATTTTAGATGTTGAAGGTTCATCCTTATGCACAAAAGAGTTAATTAACTGACGTTTTCACAATTATGTGGAATCTGAATCATACATACAAATGCAGACTACCAGTATGTATTGTGGATTATGTATATGTGCACCATGCACAAATTGAATATACCCGTAACAGTTTCAAACTGCAATTTCAACTATTAAAGATCAGCATCTAGTAAATGAATTTTGAAGTAACTGTTGGTATGGCATGGAAATAACACACAGTCACCAAAACAACAGCAAACATGGTTTGGTAATTCAACGAAGATGACTCATTATTTATATTAAATTATTATTATTATTTCATGTATTATTATTATTAAATGTAATTTTTAACCATCAAGTTAATTTGTACAAAACTGTATTTCATTTATGTATTCAAATTTACAATACACAATCAAAACTACAAAACATGTACAAATAATGATGTACAAAAGATGGTATGGAATCTAATATATATTACCGGTACTCTTTTTGAAAAAATAATATCTGTGTCTCATAACACAGTAGTACTGTTGCAAAGATGACAATAAACAAACTGTTATTAGATGTATTCTGCCTACTTTATGGTTAGAAGTAGACCTGTACAGTCTGGTGAGCCTGCCTTTAGCTAGCCCCTAAACTGATATTAGCAATAGAATCAATCAGTCATATATAAAATTTATGTTAAATAGCATTTGACAACAAATTGGTTTAAAAGATTAATGCAAAATCAGGTACAATATCCATTTTTCTGGGTCATTCTTAGACATAATCCAAAACAAACTGAATGAAGATCTTAGACACATAACACTAACAGACTGGAGTACTAATAACAATAAGCTTCTCAATGAAAACAAAACTAAAAATGCATGCTATTAATGGCTGCCCAAAAGCTATCTCATATTGAGCAAAAATTCTTAAGTCTTTATGCAAAAAATACTCAAATTGAAATTGAAGGAACAGGGGAGGCTGGTGGGTCAATGCTCCCCATAAACATGTGAGCCTTTTATTTTTTACATACATTAATGTTATCCATTGTAACCAAAATCTGATATAGAGTTTGTACGCAACCTGTCAGTGCCCTCCTCCCACTCCCAAAGTCGTTCATATGGGCTTGCATTCATAAATTGCACATATTAGACCATATTCGTTGGTTGATTTTCATTTTCTTCTCAAATTTATTTTTTTATATTACATACTATATACACAAATCTGAATTCATATATGTAAATATCATTAAGGAGGTTTAAAAACTAAAAATTAGATATTTATTTTATTTTATTTTTTAATGTCTCCACAGAGATAGCGGATGAACTGAGTTTCGTATTTGTTACTTATTCGGAAACCGAAGCGTTTGTTGCCGGACATTTCCAAAAATTTGCACCAATACATAATATGGGTCGGGAGCTGAACTTAATGCAATAACCAATAATCAAAGCATTAAGTTCCTGAACAACGCCCAGTCCAGCCCCGCAGTACATGCATATGGTGTACATAGAACGTCACGGCGCAGCAGTCAGGGGCTTAATATAATATGATAAATTATTTATTTATTTAATAAATATTTGGTACATATTTTTTATTTGTTATATAAACACATATATAAATTAAATGTGCAGAAAAATGGGTTAAATAATTTGTTTACACTTGGCACCCGATACCGTCAGTGCCTCCATCCCAACACCCCCCACCCCCACCTGCCAAAGTCGTTCATACAGGACTGTAATTAGATTTTTTCATTCTTTAGCTTACATGGAAAAGAAACAGAATTCACAAAAACATAAAACGGAAAATTGATCTATAATATGCACAATTTTCCATTACAAATTAGAAGGTGACGGGACCAAGAGAAGTAAATATTCATTAAACACGAGTAAAAGAGATTTTCAATGAGAAGTTGAAAGAAGATGATTAGAAGAATGTCAAAAATGAAAATCATTCAAGATCAAAGATGTTTTCAAACTGAGTAGGCGGTGACAAAATGCAATTACCCATGCTGCCAGGTCTTAACAATGTTGGTTTCTTTGTTGCTTCAGACGACTGTGTAGAGTCTGGTTCAACAACATCATCCATTGGTTCATCCATATCTTGTTTTACAACAATAACAAGTAACAACTGTCACTTCTTCATGTTGTTCCAATACTTTTTTTGGCACTTTTACGACATTATCAAAGGGGGAAATAACTATAAATTACAATAATCTCATCTTTGTAGAGTTGTCTTTCACAAGCATAATTTGTTTTTCGCTTCGTTAAGTGTAAAAAAGAGGCTTACGAGTGCTGGTTAGTCTAGTATTTGCGCTCTGACCGAACAGAAAGTATAAAAAAAATATTTTAACCCCTTTTTCTGCACATTTAATTTATATCTGTGTTTATATAATAAATAAAAAATATGTACAAAATATGTATTAAATAAATATATTATTTATTAAATCTCTGCAATATATATTAAATATATCCAACATATATTAAATATGTTCAACATATAATAAATTTAATTTAGGTAAATCATGTATAGTATAACCTCGATTTACCGCCTACTGTCGTACCAATGTGTTTTGGCGTTATATCGAGTTGGCGGTAAAGTGAGGGTGCCAATAATGTGCCACCAAACATTATTGTCACGTGATCATCAGAGCGGCTTATTGTCTTATACCGCTTACTTTGAACTGCAGAATCACTGCACTGACAACTAACAAAAACAGTGGTGTTGTCAATCATTAGACAATAACAAAAGTAACAACTCCTGATGAGCTTAATTAAGCCAATATACTCCTGTTGAGCCGCTTGATTACAGCTAATTGAAGCATTACATACAATCGAGGGCACTGTAACATATAAAATATTTGTTCAAAAACATGTTTGGCAGATGGTGGATAGCGAGGGTGGTGCTAAATAGAGGGTATTAACAATGAAAACAAATGGTACTTGGAAGAAAGTTGGCGATACGAGAGGTTGGCGTTAAATCGGAGGGCGATAAATCGAGGTTATACTGTATGTTTAAATTTAAGAATATTTTTATAATAAATCTGTATAGAGGTGATTTACAATATGGTAAACTGTAAAGGATGATACAATATGTAATAAACCAGCCCTCGAAATTCAGATCATCTTGTGATGGCAATTTAGTTCAAATAATAAAAAAGTAAATACCCAATAATGATAAAAATGCCTTAGAAGGTCAATTCCGCAACAGCTTTTTATTAATCATTGGTTATTGGAAGTCAAACATAGGTTATTTTGACACATAGTCATGTGTGAGCCAGCCTCCAATGGGTTTTGAACCACAGTCATCAGCTTGAGTTTTTGAAATCATGAACGCTTTCATTTATAAAGAAACAGTAAGGCAAACAAGACTGAGTGGACACCACACCATATTTATTGTGCACTTCATCTATTGAATGAATTGATTTAATTTAAATATTTCTCTTCAGATAACTGTTATTGCTCGTGATTCAGTGGATAAGAACCAGCAGTTTGCCAGTGCCAGAGTTATAGTGACAGTAATGCGAGACATCTGGGCACCACAGTTTACAAACCTACCATCCACTATTGAGCTAAATGAGGAGCAAACCGTCAGCAGAACAATTTTCTTTGCCAGTGCTACAGACCAAGACAGAGAGGTTTGAGACTGTTTGTTTTAATACAGGAATCAATTTTGCTCTTTGTTAATTACCTTCAAATACTGACATTTTGTTGTTCTTCTATTCAGTGAGATAGTGCACAGATTTTTGTATACATTTCTGTAATTTCTATGTCATAACATATTTTGTACAATATTTCAAAATATCAGAAAAGGCATTGGATTAACATTTTTTTTAAATATTATTTGTTGGCAATCATTTAGCTACACAATACATGTACTTATATGTTGACCATTAATAATTATAGCTATGCTGGCTTAAATCTGACGTCACTGATTTGACTAACAAGTCACAACATGCACAATGGTTCAAGTTTTAAATACTGGTTATAGCACCAATGGTACAAAGACTGGGTCAGCAAAACAACACATAGCTAATGTGCATGTTTCACTTTTCAAAAATGTTCACATATATGTATATTGCTGTAGTTTATATTAATGATTGAAAACAGATCTTTTTCTTTCCCAGACTATATTAAGCTGCTACACATACAGGGTCAAGGTAAACTGTGGTGTAATACCTCAACTATTTGACACTGACTGCTGTTGTTTCATCAGATATTTTTTTATTATGTACTTGATCTATTTTTCAGGGTGTTCTTAATTTTGAGCTGACTGGTTTGTTTCCTGCACAGAGTTTCTTTGAGATCGGCTCACTGACAGGTGCTGTCATTCTGCGTAATAGTCTACTTTCTGACAGCATTGGCCGCACTTCATATACTGTGAGTTATTCTGGGGGAAAATAGATCTATTATTAAAATAAAAGCATTTTTAATGATTTTATTTATTTAAGCTTTTTATTTGAATAATATTTTTAAGCTAATGAACTTCAGTTGAGTCAGACTATAATATTTGATAAATAATTGCTTTATTTAATGTTTTATTTTTGACTTTTGAAAGTTCATACTTTATATCATCAAATTAAAGTACAATTGGTATACTGTGAATTATTCTGAGGAAAATTATATTTATTATTAAAAATAATAATTCATTTTTTAATGATTTTTATTTAATTGAGCTTTTGATTTTGATAATTTTTTATTCTAGTGAACTTTGATTCTTTAGGGTCTATAATATTTGACAAATAATTGCTTTATTTAATATTTTATTTTTGACTGTTGAAAGTTCATACTTTTTATCACCAAATTAAAGTACTAGATGAATGGTACACTGTGAGTAAAAAAATTATTATTCAAAACAAGAATGCATTTAAAAACAAATGTATTTATTTATGCTTTAATTTGAGCAATATTTTATGGTAGAGAACTTTATTAGGGTCTATAATATTGGACAAATAATTGCTTTATGTTTATGTTTTGAAAGTTAAAACATTTTTCATCAAAACTATCAATCTAAAATACCAGATGGTTTTTCTAATACATTTATGTGATCAGTGATAGGTTAATGGCATATCTACCAGTCTGACAATTGAAATCCTTTTATCAGTTGAACATTTTGATTGTGTTTTAATTTTGCCATTTACAAATTATATTTAAATTAAGAATGAATCATCACTTCATATACAATTAATGAAACTGATTTCGCAGAGCTACTTGCATGTTCTATAGGACATAACTCCTGCATGTTTTTCATTATCTGCAGCACATTTTTGCCACTGATTAATTTTTTTTAAGGTGTATTTTTTTCTTATTATTAAAAATAAAGTATACTTTATGCTAAAATTCGCATGGAAAATGCTGTGGACACTATTTCTCCAAAGCATTTATTTTGCTGTGGACATTTTCTTTATTGCAGGGGTTGCATAACATACAAGTAGCTCTGTGAAATCGATTACATAGCCCATTGCTGATTGCAATTTTGAGTGGTTATGTTATGTAAGATATGACACCATTGTGTTATAGAATTATCATGAATGTTTATTTTTATCTACTGGTTTTATTTCAGATTCGTATTCAGGTCTATGATAGGTCTCGTCCTGACCGTCGCACACAAGCTGACCTCACTGTGAGAGTTGTGAGAAATGCCAATGGTCCGGTATTCACTCGGAATCGGTATGAAGTGTCTGTTGAAGAAACCGAGACCACTGGCAATATAATACTTCAGGTTACAGCTACTGATGCTGATAATGTAAGTTAATAAGTGAATAAGACCAGTGAAAAACTAAAATGTTATGTCCTGGTATCTTGGTTAATATATTTAATTATTTAAAACAAAAAACCTTAGTCATAAAATCATCCACTTGTATACAAACAACACAAAAATTTGAAAGATTATTTTGATAAAACTATGTTTAGTCTATATAATACAGACTTTTTCAACTTATTCTTAATAAATGAAAAATATATTTCAAGAATTGCAGAGAGTAATATCTCTAAAGTTAAAAATATTAACATCATTAAATAAAATAAAAAAATTTACTGAACTTATTGTCCTTGAAAATATTTCATTAGCCAAATATACATTTCTATAAAAGTCTTCCCCCACCCCCCTAAACATTTCTTAAAGAAAAGAAATACAAGTCTAAAACAGCAATAAAATATTTTTTTCTTGACCTATTTTACTGTGGAGATAATATGTAGATTGTTTTTCTTTGTATATAGGACCAGGTGACGTATGTGAATCTTGGTGGAAAAAGGGAACAAGATCTGTTTTATCTGAACCCAGAAAGTGGCAGCATTACCTTGAGATCTCCACTTATTCGTGCTTCGTTCAATCAATATACAGTGAGTTCTTCTCCTTCTCAAGCAGTTCCTTTATACCTAAATTATGGATTTATTTATATAAATCCTGGATATACAGGCATATTCTGACTGAATTACGTCATGGATGTTGTAGGAACTAAGTTTCATTACAAAGAAATTTGGCTGAAAAAAAGTAGGACATCATTTTTTCGGGGGTATTTGATAAATAGCAGCCTGTTTGGTAGACGTTGGTTTGTTCTGTAGAACATGTCAGAAATAAGAGCAAATAACTAAATTCAGTCAAATTCCATTTTTTATCCTTTTTGTCGGTGTTTTAAAAATGTTATCAAATTCCAGTTTTTAATTCAAAATTCTTACATATTAATAAAATAGATTTTAACTGAATGTGAATGATACAATAAAATTCCCGTATAGATGTTATTTAATCACTGTATAATTAATATTTATGTTTTTCATTTATGGTTTTTATATTTTGTCATCAATCTTGGAAAGCTCACTGTCTAGCTCTCATTAACCTGTTACTTCAGAAAGGAAAGGGCTGTTTGTTTAACATAACTCAGGTGACAAATTCTAAATTCAGGAGAGAGATTTGTCAGTTTTCACATTTATTATGATGATAAAATAACAAAAAGAGATGGAAACACCATTTTATTTTCATTCAAGTGAGTGACAGCAATCATTTGCTTGAAATGGAGAGTTTATAATTATTATTTATGTTTTTCATTAAATTATATTTATAATATTTATAAGGATATTTACAAACCATTATTAATTATGTTGATGTATGTTTTTAGTTTCAAGTTCAAGCTAGAGACAACAGAGTTGGCAATGTTTCTCAAGCTTCTTTAACAACAGTGGTCATCAACATACTGCGTGATCAAGGACCTCCGGTGTTCCACAACACTCCGTATATAGTCAGTGTACCAATAACTCAGACAGTGAACTCCACATTCTTCACAGTATCTGCAGTTGACCCCGATCTGAAAGGTCAGATAACATACAGACTGGATGGATTCCACCCAGGAACTCAGTATTTCTCTCTGCACAGCATGACAGGAGAAATTTACATCCGACAAGACCTAGTTCACAATGTTGATGTATTTGCTTCATATACGGTATGCTTTCATTTTTTCTTATCCTTTTTTCAATACCTCTAAAATTATTTAGAACTGACAAATGAAATTTTGCATAGTTTCATTATACAATCAAAGATATTTTTAGGAACTTTTTCAGTGAAATCTGAGAGGGTCATCTGGGAGACTAGTGAGCTGGCATAGAACTTTCAAGTATTCACCTGTACAAGACCTAATTCACAATGTGTCTTTGCTTCATATATATATACGATATGTTTTAGTCTTTTGTGTCTAAAAGACTAAATTTTCATCTTGTTCAAAACTATATCTCTTCTGAAGGTAGAGTCCAAGGGATATGTTAACTATTTTTTATATCATGTTAATATTAATGTGGAGTATAGTGTTAAATTGGAATTTTTCAAGTAGAATGAATTGTTAGTATGTAAAACTGTTTATTACATTAATGATTTGGCCTACTTTATCAGAAGTTGGACACTAGACTCTCAAGCTGAAGACAGTGGTTCAAAATATTTTAATGTTTGTAAGGAATGATGACAGAATAATAGATCATCAACATATTTGTTTCATTACATTTCAGTTCAATTCATGAAGAAAGTCTAATGTTTTATTCTTTTTCAGCTTTTGGTGTCTGCATATGACAGTGGCAACCCTGAAATCATCCGTTCTGAGTCTATCCAAGTTAATGTTCTGAGAAACCTCTTTTCACCTGTGGTATCTCCCAACCAATACAGCAGGGACATCTATGACTTCCAGCCTGTCGGCAGCAGCATTTTCCAGATCCAGGCCTCAGACAGTGACATCACCAGTCCAGAGAATACATTTACATTTGAGATAGCTGACGATTCCGCTGCTAGCGAGTTTTTCACCGTAGACCCATTTAGTGGGCTTATCAGAATTAACAAGGATCTTACAGCGAGTTCTTTCAACTCATATGTTGTGAGTTATTGTTATTGTAGCAATAAATGTTACTGGTATTAGGATATGAAAATTAGTAAATATACTTGACAGATAAAAAATGGCACATCAAAATCCCAAGATTTTCTAATGAATTATACTCCATAGGGAGTACAGGGGCTCTATTTTCCCCTTTCCTCCCTTTTTTCCATTATAATTTGGTCATAACTAACTTTAGAACCCCTACTGCACTATTAAAGAAAATAAAATAGACATGAATTTGGACTCATTCTGAAATTCCTGCAAAAAGTTCATGTTTCTTACATATGATTGCTATAGTAGGACGAACCAAAACAATATATATATATATATTTTTTTTTCAATACCACTAGAATACAGATTTATTAAGCAATGGCTGTTAATGATTTCACAGTGATTATGATGTAAAGAAGATGTCACACTGTAAAGAAAGGATATTTTATTTGAGGTTACTAGAGCACATTGATTTATTAATCATCAGCTACTGGATGTCGGTGTTGATATAAAGTCATCAGAGGATACCTGCAACATTTGTCTATTAGCAGCAAGGAATCTTTTATATCTACTTTCCCACAGACAAGAAAGCACATACACCAAGGCCTTTGAAATACCGGTCCCCAAGGCCCCAACCCTGACATTACCAATAAAGAGATGTTTGAGACAATAAAGAGAAAAAAATCTGATTACTTATTAATAACTATAATATACTAGTTTCAGTTGGGTTTTTCTAATAGCCGATGTTAACTTTTGTGCTGGGGGTTGTTAAATAAATAAATTGCTTTTTTCTTTCAGTTTCATGTGTTTGCCCATGATCATGCTGCTATGAGTAGAATATCTTCTGGTACAGCAAAGATCAACATCATTAGAAACAGTGGCCAACCTCTCTTCCTTAGTTCAGCCCAGTACGATGTTACAGTGTCCGAGATCATTCCTGTACTAGGAAACATTATCTCTGTTCAAGCCACCGACAGTGACCCTATGGTAAGTTTTGCTTCATTTTACTGCTTTGTCATTATATATCTTATTTGGGGTAAAACTTATATTATATTAATCTTTCTCTGATCATGGTATAAAAAAAGAAAGGAAAAAAAAAAGTCACATAAAAGCAAATAAAATGTTTGAAAAAAATTATTAAGTTAAGGAGTCCAAGTCTTTTTTAAAGATGGCCTGAACAATTTTAAATCTTCAGTTATTTCTACAATATGTAAATTAAAAGTAGTAATTAATGTTATAAGAATACTCACTTAAGATAAGAGATTACAGATTTTTGAGGGAGAAAAGCTTTTCTCCTTTCTTTTAAACAGAGATGTCTTAAGAATATTTCAGGTCCTCAGACAAATGTATTTGAGGTCCCTGTCCCGTGCCATATATGAACCTTAATTTTAATTTTTCAAATAGAATTTTTGGTCCCCTAAAATCATACAGGACCCATGAACAACTGCTGAGTGTGCCCTTATGATAAGACAGCACTGCTTTTAAATTAAGTAATGATGCTGAAAGTTTTAAGATAAATTTTTATATATTAATTAAATTCTAGATTTTTATTTTGAAAGCTGATGTTTTCAAAAACTAACCCATATCATTTTATATATGATATAAATTGTTGCTTTGGTTTATGACAAATACAATAAGACTTTTCATACAATTGTTTCTGACTTTGTAATTCAGGATACGCCAAATGGTCAGATCCACTACATCATATCAAGTCCACCTGAGGCATTTCAGCTTTTCCAAATCGACTCAAAGAATGGAAATATAACTTCTAGAATCTCCTTGACAACAGCCACTAGTGACGTCTACCAGGTGAGTGACAAATTGTTAATCCTCCGTTTCCACCGTGACACAAATATTGCAAACATTTGAGGTGTTTTTCTCAATACTTTATCACTGAATAAAGTGAACATTGCTGAGGCTCAGCAGTTATATTGTGCAAGCCTAGTCTAATTTTACATGAACAAACATTGCTTGAAGAGGGTTCATTAATCTTCTGGTTACTAATATCGAGCTAAGTTGACATGTCATCATAACTTCAGAGGTCCTTAAAAATAATTGTAGTCAGATTTTATTATCCACACATTAGTGTTATTTCTTCTAACAGAATATTTAGAAAACTCTTTAGAATGGCCTTTTCTAGTTCTGCAAGTTCACCGAGATATTTTTGACAATGTTTGTTATAAAAAAAATTCTTGACTAAATACTTTGGTGTTATATTATCAACAGGAATGACGTAATGTGCTCACATTGATGATATAATACGTATTTGTGATTGATAATTTGACAGTAAATTTGATTGTTTTACCACCAAGAAATCTGTGGGAAAGCACACACTTAAGATCCCATGCTACTAATTAGAAAGAGTCTACAGATATGCTGTCATAACTGGTATCCTGTGAAGCCCATAAATGGCAAAACACCATAAGTATGTTGCCTGCTAACTGCTGAATAAACAGTATACTTGGGTATTGTTAAAAACCAATCCTTTCCCTTTCAAGCTCGCTGTGATATTAGTTAAAGAATGATTAACATTACTGATTGAAATATATTTTATTGCATGTGAATCATACATAAAAAGATTGGGCACAAGTTCTCCAACTTACCAGCCCTCTCCTAAGTATATTACTACTAATAAAGATGATATTATTAATGTTCATCTATCTGACATCAGTTAACAGTACAAGCCAGAGATAGAGGAATTCCAACTCAGTCGTCTGAAGTAATTGTCACTATTCGAATTCGACGGGAAGGACTGCCATATTTTGATCAAACAGAGTACGTGCTGACCCGATCAGAGGATACTCTACTTGATTCAACAATCATTCAAATCCAAGCCATTGATCCTCTCAGTGTAAGTTATTTCTGCTTCTTATTTTTACTTTAGTTATATTGTAATTACAATATTCTGTTTACATAGATATGTCAATCATAAATAGCTAAAGAAAGTAAAATATAGTACCATAATTATAATATTCTGTTTACATAGATATGTCAATCATAAATAGATCAAGAAAGTAAAATATAGTACCATAATTATAATATTCTGTTTACATACATATGTCAGTCATAAAAATAAATATTGTAATTAAAATATTCTGTTTCCATAGATAATTCAGACATAACTAGATACAGAAATTACAATATTGTAATTGAAAGTTCCTGGTGGTCCCCAAATTGATGCTCCATTAAGTGGGATTAAGTTATCCCTTTTGGACCCTTTGAATGGGTCCTTTTACAAGTTTTCCCGGAAGAAATTTTAGACCCCATCAACCACTGATTATATGAAAAAATGCTATTACATCTTTTTTTTCTTCTTCTTTTTTTCTGAATGATTTATTATAAACAATATTTTCTTCTTTTGTTATCATTGTGCTGTGTATTATTTTCATAAAATAAAAGATAAATGTTTATGTACCTCTGTTTATAGAGAGAACTTCTGTATGAGATCACTGGTGATGGTTTAGCTTCAACTCTGTTCCGTATCAACCCATCAACAGGCCTGATCACCCTGGCTCAGTCTCTGAAGAGTGATAATGCTAACACATACATCATTCGTGTGGTTGCGTATTCTGCCAACGATGACAGTGTGAAGACGACCACTCTTGTCCGTGTCACTGTCACTAGAAATGCAAATGCTCCAAGATTTCTGCATGGACCAGTATTGTACACCTTGTCAGAAGACCAGTCTCTAGGAGTTGGTTTTGGTAGAGTTAATGCCACAGATGTGGATTCTGTAAGTATAATGTTATATTGTTTTTTGTGTACCTTCAAACTTCGATAACTCAAAAGTCTATATTTTCATAAATAGCATTGTAGTGGGGTTTAAACCTTTATTTTTCTAAGAAATGATTTTTCACTTAGTTTATAAAAAAAAAGGAAATGAGCAGAAATGGATACTTCATATTTAGATTACTCATCCCCCCCCCTCCCTAATAATTTTTTTTTATTTAACGACGCCTCTAGTGCTTATTGATTTTTATCTTATCATCGGCTATTGGACGTCTTAGGTTCCCCAAATAATTTAAATAGTATTTCTTGTATCCTTGGTGGAAAAAGCATTTCAAATTGGGAAAACAAAAACAATTCACCAATTGAACCCTCCCCCTTTCCTTAAAACCTGTGTCCATGCCTGTAGCATATGCAGCAGGTAAGGATAAGGGTGGAAGGATTGTGATCTGTATGAAAAGGTCAATTCACAAATTGTGAATGACTCTAATTCTAATAAAGTTTTCATTCCCATCCTTCTCTTTCAGCACTTGACAAAAGTTTTAAATAATTTAGAAAAATAAAAAATATATTTAAGCCAGATAAAAGAGAAGTCCTAGTAAGTTGAACAACTGATCTGTTTGTATTTTTTAATTTCAATAAAATATATTCTCAATCAATCAGACTGCACAAAGTGTGAGACTAATTTCATTACTGGGTATTTTGTTCACAGGGAGAAAACGGTCAAGTCACATACTCCATCATCTCACAGAACTCTGATCCAATATACGCCGTGAATTTCTTCTACATCAATCCAACCAGTGGGGTCATCTCTGTAACCAAGATGCTTTCAGAAGACGAGTCTCGACCGATCAGTTATGTTCTGTCTGTTGTTGCCATGGATAATGGCATGCCAAAACGATCTGAGGTGGTGCAAGTGACGGTTAATGTTGTACGAAACAGGAATGGTCCAGTGTTCAGTGCAAATATCTACGAGATAGAGATAGATGAAAACATAGCTGTAGGGAGCAGTCTGCTTACAGTGTTGGCATCAGATGCAGATGGGGTAAGATAAACAGACTGTCAGATATTGTGATTATTAAATTTTATAGTTTGGCATTAAGTTTTGAACAAAGTCTTGAAAGTTTAAACCTTTCAAAAATATGTATAATATTTATTTTAGCTTTATTTAGTAAATTCAAGTAAATGTAAAATTCTCATAGGTCGAATCTTGTCCGTTTGAAGTATTTGATCCACTGGGATGTCCCATTTACAACACCGGCAATTAAGAAAATGTACACGGCAAAATAAATTTTATGGAGAAATAGTATCCATGGCATTTTCCACTGCAATTTTAGCATTCACAGTTAATAATAAGAAAAAATACACCATGAAAAAAACAACATATTTAGTACATAACAAAAAAAGTGCTGCAGAGAATGAAAAACTCCAAGGCAATCTTCATGGCATTGCCGAGTGCCATACGCAATTTCAGGGATTGCATTTATGTAGACAATATTTTAGGAGGGTTGGAGAGATTTTATATTGGGAAGGGCCAATTATACTTAAAGCAATTAGTCTAATAGGATTGTAAGACAGGCAAATATAAAATATGGTGAGGATTAAAAAAAAGGTGTAATTTGGAGTCAATAGGTTGTTTCACCAATAAATTTGCGTAACATTGAATGTGAGCATAACATCATAAAATGAAAGCATTGTTTGTTATTAGCATTTGAATGATATACTGGCCTTGTAACATTTAAAATATACATGCACACAGACCTCCGAAACAACTTGCGTTACATAACTTATGAATGGCTCCATATTTGCAATTAGAAAAATAACATTTTGAAGCATTTCAACTGTTAAAAAAGGCTTTTGTTGATTTGTCTATGTGATAGTTTACTGTTTTTACCATTCTATAAAAAATACAATTTTTTACATTGAGTTTGAAGTACCTTATAAAGTTATATGTATTTTGTAATTAGTCACACAATTAAATGTGAAATTCACAATGTATACAGTTAATGTGATTTATTTTGCAGGATCGCATCACTTACAAGTTACTGACTTCAATTCCTGCTTCTCTATATTTCACAATTGATGAAACATTGGGAGTCTTCCACGTGGCAGCAACCATTACACTGGACAGCACTATTCGATATGTGGTATGAGACCTGTTTTGAAAACTATGTTAATTCATATTTTGTTCTTGTTTTTTGGTCAATGCTCCCTTTGTTTTTGTTTTTTTGTCTATTATATACATCCATTTTTTCATCTTAACAACACAGCTTTATTTTTCAACTTATTTTCAACTAACTCCACATCCATGTCTAGGGCACTAGGGCTTTCACGGGCCCTAGAGCACTTATCATTGCTGCCCTACTGCAGGTGCTGACACTGGTTTTAAGGAAACGAGGGGTTGGGGGGGGTTCAGTTAGCATATTGTTTTGGTTTCCCATTTTTAAGGCATTTAAAGATCGTTTCTTAGGAAAGCAACGAGATTTAAACCCCTAAACCCCTCCTGTCTGTCCACTACTGCACTGTTAGCATCACTGCCCCCATCCTTGTCTTTCCAAAAGCAACAGTGATTCTCACTTGTGGATGTCTGTCACATAACTGCCATTTCCCAGCAGTTCTGTTGTGAAATTAGCCTGTCTACTTCAGGTGTTACTTCTTGTATTGTAAGACGACTCATTAAACAAAAGTTTATTATTAATATTTTTGGTTCAGATGATTTTTCTAGTCCTATAAAGTAGTAATTTCTGACTATAAAACTGATCCAGACTTGTATGAGTAGTGTCAAAAAGTTTCTTGAAGATGAAAAGCCAGAAAGAATCCATGAACACATATGTGCTGTCTATGTGTTACAGTGAAAGATGGGTCAAGGAGTCAGAAACTTGATCATAGCTCTGTACTCAGTTTTTTTCTCTCCCATTTTTGGTGAGTGGTAGGGTTGCCTAGTGGCAGAGTTCAACAGCAAATCACTTGAAAGCACAATATGAACAAAATTAAGCATATTATATTTTAAAACACTGAAGACCATTACCAACCATAAAAACATTTTGCTATCCTTTTGAGAACTGGGACAGGCTCAAATCCTCTTGACACTCCCTCCTATTTATTAAAATAATAACATAACGAAATTATATTTAAATGTTTCAGATGACTGTGCAGGCTATAGATACTCCAACAGAAGGAGCGATGCCACGGATGTCAACCATCCATGTTGTGATCAATGTGTTGCGTAACCCCAACCCTCCTGTATTCCCTGAACAATTAATCAACATCACGATATCAGAATATACAAAGGTTCAGTCAGCCATTGCAGTCGTCAAGGCAACAGATGCAGACCCAAGAGATGTAAGTGTTTAGATTTAAGTAACTAAATGTTAAAAGATTATGATAGTTTTCAAATAAGTGTTTATAAAACTAAGGAAACTTTTTAAATATTAAGAGATTCTGCCTTTTCAGTTATTTAAGAGATCTTTTTAAATGTTAAAGGATTCTGGTTTATCAATGAAATGTAGACGTTGGGAGAAAGTATTTTGGAGGATATCTGTCAAATAATAACATCATTCCAAGTACAACTTAATGTTAAATTAAACCAGACTTCACATAACATATAACCATAATGATTTGTAAATGTTTATTTTATTTTTTTCAGAAACCAAGTGGTATAATTATGTACAGAATCAGACAAATAACCTACCCACCTCAGTCTCAGAGACTTCCCAACAATTTTGCATTCTTTGTGGTCAGCCCATCGTCAGGAGAAATCTACCTTGCTCAGAAACTCATTGATTCCACTGGAATTCCTAATACATTCTATGTAAGTAGAAAAACTTAATATTATTCAGAAACTTGTTGATTCCACTGGAATTCCTAATACATTCTATGTAAGTAGAAAAACTTAATATTAGTCAGAAACTCATCGATTTCACTGGAATTCCTAATACATTCTATGTAAGTAGAAAAAATTAATATTAGAAACTAATCGATTTCGCCGGAATTCCTAATACATTCTTTGTAAGTAGAAAAACTTAATATTAGTCAGAAACTCATCGATTCCACTGGAATTCCTAATACAATCTATATAAGTAGAAAAACTTAATATTATATTGTTAGAAACTCACTGATTTCTTTGGAATTCTTAATACATTCTGTGTAAGTAGAAAAACTTAATATTATATTGTTAGGAACTTACTGATTTCTTTGGAATTCCCAATACATTCTGTGTAAGTAGAAAAACTTAATATTATATTGTTAGTCAGAAAAGTTGATGAACTGAATAACCAGTGTGGATCAATAAATGTTTTGACAACTTAATTTAGAGTTGAAATTGAAATTAGTCTTTCTAAAAGAAATGTAATAAAACCTGCTAAGTAGCCACTTATATTAAGCTGTCATACTGGTATTTTCCCTAAATCATTTAATTTAGTACACTTGAACTTTTTGTTAAGTAGCCACTCATCGTAAAAATCCATATTTGTTTCTATCTTGAGCAACAGCTTAAGCGGAGATAAAATTTATTTCTTGCCTCTTTGCCTTAAATAGCAAGTAGAAATAACATTTATGTGATTTAAAGACACCACTAAAGGAGATTGATTTATTAATCATTGGCTATTGGATGAGAAATATTTTGAAATTTAGAAATTTAGTCAAATGTGAGCCAACCTTTGACAGGTTTTGAACCATTATCTTCAACTTGAAAGGCTGATATCCTACCACTTGACTGAGAGGCTCACCTTTTTACAGAAACATCATCACCCCATTTCAAAACACATTATGTACATGTATGTACTAGTTTAACTGCCAACACTGTATTTAGGACATTTTAGCAAAATGATGAATTTAAAAAAAAAACATTCTTACCTCTAAATTTCAGGAAATGTTTAAATTCGTTATTAATATAGTATATAAGTTAGTTGGAACCGTGTTTTAATTAGTATGTTATTAATTTTTAATGTTTTAGTTAGTATAAGTATGCTATTAATTTTTATGTTTTAGTTAGTATATGAATAATTTTTAATTTTTTCCTTAATTAGTATATTATTATGTTCGCAGGTGGAAATCCAAGCCTCAGACAGTGCTCTTCCTCCGAAGACAGCTACAATGACATTGACAGTATCGATAGTACGGAATCAGAATTCCCCTCTCTTTACATTAGCAAAGTATTCCGTTAATATTGAAGACACGTCAGCCATTGGGCGATCTCTGTTTGTTGTGACGGCTGTTGATGGTGATGAAGATGTGCAATGGAATAAAAAGGTTTGTGAACCTATAAGACATTGATGTGTCTGAAGTTCTTGATGTATGAACAAATTGTTAAATTCCGTTCATTGAAGAGAACGTGCTTAAAATCATTACAACACATTTTCTTTTTCTATTCATTAGTAAGCCTCATTGGTCCATCAGTATAACATCAGACACTCAAGCTGATAACAGAGTGTTCAAAACCCATTGGTGGCTGGTACACACTTGACTATGGGTTAAAATAACCAAATGTTTGACTGTTGTTCAAAACCCATAGAAGGATGGTTCACACTTGACTAAGTGCCACAATTTTCCAAATGTTTGACATCCAATAGCCAATGATTAATAAATCAGTGTGCTCTAGTGGTGTCATTAAAAAAATAAGAAGAAGATTCTAATCATTAGCTGTTATTTGTCAAATGTTCAGTATTTGTGACAGAAGCACTTTAGTTTAATTGAAACCTATTGATTTCAGATAGACAAAGTTTATTTTATAAGGATCTTTGCAAATACATGTACAAGAGCCTTTTGTGTAGAAGTTAAGAACTTCTGGCTAGAACTAAAACTTATATAAATTAATTAAAAAATTTCTAAATTTCTAAAAAAAATTACTTTACATTAGAAATTTTTGCATGCAACAACCTTCTTTATTCCTGTGAACAAATGAATTTACAAAATATAACAAAAACTTTTTATTTTCCAGACACCAAATGAATATGTAGATTATATGATAGATCCGGAATACCCCTCTGCTGTGAGATATTTTGGCGTCACCAAGGAGGGTCTGGTTTATGTAAGAAATTCACTTCTCACAGACAGGAAAGAAAGCTATTCCGTAAGTCTTTATTACAAGTAGTTCATTTCTCATTTGTAATATATCTATTTATAGCTACTACTCAAAGCACTTTGTAAAAGTGGTTGTTATGAACAAGTGGCTTTTATATACCGGTACAAGTTTAACTTCATTAGTACTATTAACAGACATATCTAAAGTGGCTTTATGGACAGGTCTGGGTGGCAGGAAATTTATCAGACATGTTTTCACTTATCTCCCCTTATCATCTCTTCAGTTTGTGAGAATTACCATCAGATGGTACTTAGATGTATATGAGAACTGACAGCATGCTAGAATGATTATTTTTATCTATTCTAAATCATTTTAATTAATTTGCCATGACGATGTAATGGTACACTTTTAACACATATTTCCATTTTATATATAAATTTATTTACTAAATTGTGATTGTAATGGATGGAAATAAGATAGAATATACAACCAAACTGTATTCAACATTAAATATGGACTTTGCATATTATTTTATTGGTTTAATAATATTGAGTACTGTGACTACACATATTATTTCATTGATTTAATAATACTAAGTACTATTCCATTACCTGTTTGATCGCAGTGAATTTCTGTTCATTCTGAATTATCTTAAAATACAATACAATAAAGCATCCATTATGGAGACTTCCTTGATTCTTACACTTAAATAATGCATAATAATATAGAGGCAGTTTATTTTGATATATCAACTTCATTAATATGTACCATTGTACATGTAAGTCTTTTTCATAGTGGACTGACTCAAAGGGGAGTTATTGATTCAGGGGGAAGGAGTGGGATGTAGCTCAAACCGGTCGGTCATTGGATTGATCCTTCTGAGTGGACCCATTCGCAGTTTGGGCTATTTTCCATTCCATCCAGTGGTATGTCCTGTTTGGGACTGTGCACATAAAAAATCCCATGCTGCTTATCGGAATGAGTAGTCTATGTGGTGGCAGCAGATTTCTTCTAAATAAATATGTCAGCATGACCACATGATTGACATCCAATAGGCAATGATAAGATAAAAATCAATATACATCGTTAAATAAAACAAACATTTACTTTATTCTAGGGGAGATAATCTCACTAATGATGCCTATTATTCTATTTACAAAATAAATCTTTTTGCAAGTATTTATTAATGTGTCAAAAATATAAATAATTAATGTTTCCTAATTTTCTCTTGCATGCAATACATGTTGTTACATGAGTGTGTGTTATACAGAATATATGAAATTCATCATAATAATTAGTTCAACGTATAATGATCCATTTCGACTGACTCTGTATTTCTTGGGTTTCAGTTCTACATTATTGCTATTGACAAGAGCTGGCAGCCATTAAGCAGTCGAGCACCTGTCATTATTAATGTGAAGAAGATCGACGTTGGAGTTCGTAAACTCGGATTTACATCACCTATTTACTAGTAAGTTTTTTTCACATGTATAGCTACAGGATTTAAAAAAAAATCTTATTACTTTTAACCTTACAAAAATAGTGTAAATGTTAATTTAACAGCATCCGAAAATATTACTGAATTACTGGCATAGCTGAAGGGGATGGAGTCATGGAGGCAATGGCTCAGTAAGTCACACTGGTTTACCATCACTACTTTTTATATTTATTTGTCTTGTAGTTCCATTATAATCTGGTCATAACTAACTTTAAGCCCTCTACCAATATTAAAAATAACTTTGGATGCCATTCAGAAATTACTGTATCAGCCCTTGTTTCGCTATTAATGTTTATGATTATAGCAAGCCTATATGAACTAGGGGGCTGGAGAGGCTCTGCCCCTCCCCCCTTTTTTTCTAGTTTATATTTCGGGTATTGATTTGCAGTTTTGCACAACACCTTTTATACATGTATGCATAAAAAAATGAGCCCCCACCCCACACACACTTTGAAAATCCATCTTATGTGCCTGTGTAGTCAGATGTGCTACAAGCTGAGGATGAAAATACCACAGCTATGTTATTTTTTCTGTGGTAAAATGATTGATTTTATTAATTACAATTTTCTAATTACAGTTTACTTGTTTCTATTGCAGTTTGTCAGTGGAGGAGAATACAGCATTTGACCCACGTCATGTCATACCAATACTGGATTTAGATGTGGAGAATCAGAACATTGCATTATATGTTTCCTGTAGCATTTTACTCATCAACAACAAAGAACCAACCCTAGGATGTGAGTTTTAATTAATAACACAGTGTTTAATTCCCGCTATGTCAAACTAATTCTGAATTTAGATGTAGAAAGTCAGAACAAACTGTATTAAATAACTTGATTTGGGAGATATAGATAGATAGATAGATAGATAGATAGATAGATAGATAGATAGATCTAGATAGATATAGATAGATAGATAGATAGATAGATCGATAGATAGATAGATAGATAGAT
>JAULBS010056721.1:0-23074 GCA_032355785.1 Symmetromphalus regularis | reverse complement strand
AATTTGAAATGTGGACTATTGACTTGTTTTGTACTTATTTTGTCAAATCTTTTGTGTATGTGACAGCGGTTTGTTTATATTTTCTACGCTAAAACGGGTGACATCACAGATCTTCCACAAAGCACACGCTTACGCCCGATCTATGCACCCACCGAAACTGGTCCCTCGCTGAAACAGGGCACCCTACGATAATTTACCATATCAGCTTTATCTTTACAAAAATGTGGTTTATTTTTAAAAAATTATTATTATTATTATTTTAATTATCAAGTATATTGACAATGTCCAGTCTATGAAACTGTTGGCAGTATTTATGAATTAATGCTTAAAAACTGATATATCATTTATTGCTACAATATTAACAACACCATGATTTGAATCACATACAATATCAAGGGTTGTAAGTGTAAGTTGTAACCGACACTAATTGTTTAATTTTTTTATTTAGAAAGAACCATTTGACCTGCCTGCACATTTAGCACAGAAAAAAAATCCATGGAATCGACTGAACCACACACCAACTCTGACCAGCGGTCGAAGAGAATACTTCCATTTTGATCCTTTGTCCCCCAACGATAGTCTCGACTTTATTCTTAAAGCAGAGTATGATCAACACAAAGAATTATTCAGAACCAAACCACAAACGCTACTTCAAAGGGAGACACTTGATCTTCCCCATGGGTATGTATTCATAAAGAGAAGCCACACTGTGAGTTAGCAGAGTGGCATGGATATTGGACCCTCTCTCCTTTGGCCATCATTTTATTAATATTATAATTTGGTCATTTTTTTTCATATAGTTTGGATCCCCCTCCCCCATCTCCATCCAATGTTAAAAATATCTTTGGTCTCCTCCTTCAAAAATCCTTGCATCTACCTGTAGAAGCATGTCTTGTCTGTAAAAAAAGAAAGTCAGACGTAATATTGTTCCTTTAAAAATTTCACTACAGTCACCCAATCTTTTCCATTCAGCCTATGGTATGTGCAGTGCTGTCTTTGTGAAAGCGCATAACAGATTGTCTGTTTGCTGTTTGTTGGTGACCTAGTTTATTGAAATGTTTTGCTCTTTCAAATAATTTCAGGATTTTTTTTATTGTTACAGGCGGAAATTAAAAAATCGAGATGAAGTTATTATCATCCCACCTCTGCCCATGAATCACCCAATCCAAATAACAGAACAGAAGAAGAAAGAAAACTTAAACAGCATTAAAAATGCAATTGGTAAGATTCATTGTCACAGATATTTTTTATAACTGCATGTGTATCTGTATTACTAGGTTTGTATACTACAGATTGAACAAATTATGTATTCTGGGTCAGGAACAAACTATCTTTTTAACTATTTCATAGTGGAAATAAGGAAAGTCAATAACAAACATTCGATATAGGACAATACATCAAAGTAATTTCTTTTTACTTTACTAGTGCAATATATATAATGAATTATAGTATAATGTTACTGTGACATATGACAAATAACTAATTATCCCAAAATTGTCATTCCATTCCCGTCATCTGTATAGCATGTTATAAGACATAACATGTATAACAGAGGATGGTGTCATAGTGTTCATCTTGGTTTGGACTGGAAATATGTAAACAATAATTTTCAATCCACGAATGAGCTAATTAACAACACTTACCTCACTATGACAGAAACTCATTTTATTAACAAATCATTTTACTAAACTCTGCACACAATGAAACTAATGAAACCAACATCTAAAATGAAAATTAATATCCAAACTCAAATAACCGATTCAAATGACTATCACAATTTTTAATAAAACAATTGTCACCTGAGGTCCGTAAGCTAGTCAACCAATCAGATATTGGCTCAATGTAGTATGGTTATCCCGAGAGTGAGATATCTTAGTGTATGCATATGTACTATGCAGATGATGAAGATGGGATGAGGAATTATTTTTCAAATATTACACTAATATTAGACTGTTATACTAGTAAATGCAAATTTAAAAAAAAAATAATATTGCTGTATATTCCTACAAATGTATGTCAAGTACTTCAGTCAACTAATAATTCAAAGTTCCATACTGTGAATGTTGAGATGCAGTCAAAGCTGGTCATGTGGTAACCAATCAAGGGTGAAAATCCGTTCCTGAAAGTGGGGGGGACAGACCATACCGCTGCCCCCCCTCTTCACCCACCATTAGACCACTTGTGTACTTCGGTATATTTGCACTAAGACGACATGGTTTAAAGTGTTACATTGATACAATAAAGAGAAATACTTGTAAAGATTATTATTTAGACATTTTGATTTCACTGAAATTTTCAGTTTTTCTAAGCAAAAAGTGGGGGATAATTATATAGGCGTCCCACCTATCCAAAAAGTGAGGAGGTACATATCCCCTCCGGGATTTATGCCCATGTAACCAATATTAAAGCGTCACCTTTATTTTCTCCCTGATCAGCTAATTTCAACTTGTTATACAGTCACCTGTATTATTATCGCCTGAGTAACTGCTTAAGACAGATTTGACTGTAAATCAGCAATAAGCATGCTACACCTTCATGTTATTGTTATGTCCTAAAACTGTCTGTGTTCAGATTTTCTTCTTGAGGATGGTGAAAAGTGCATAGATCTTATTAATTTGAACATTCACATTCACTACCATGTTTCTCTGTGGTACACTATATAACAAAGGATATTTTAGTCAGTGTGATTTAATACTGTTTTCCACTGTTCACTTAATCACCTTGTTGTTGGTACAGATCTCATATTTGACAAAATATGTAAGCTAATTTCTGCATGTTCATGTATATACATTAATTTCACCATGTTGTCTATACTGCTTTTCAGATAGTCATCATTCACAGACAACAAATAAAGGGTATTCAAGAAAGCCAGATGGAGGCATTTTCTGCACATAGGCTTTACTTGATCTTCCTGATTTTAAACATTAACACTTCATTTTTTCAAATATGCTTTAAAATATGCATGCATAAGCTTTTTTTAATTTTCTGATTTAAAGCTCTTATTTTTTAATTTAAAACATTTTTAATGCCTCGTCTTTTCAAATTATTCTTCAAACTTTCCAAATGCTTTTATTTATTTAAAATATTCTTAAAACCTCATATATTGACATACGTATTAAAATATGCATGTGCTTTATTCTTTTCTGATTGAAACATTTAACACCAATGCTTTAAGATACACACACAAGCTTTATTCTTTATATTTTGACTTGAAGAAACAATTTTAACTTTGTTTATCCCCAAAAAGCTTTATAAAATAGTGATGTCTGATGACATTACAAAAGTATTAATGGTGAGAGAAAAAATAGAATAAAAAAACATAAACTGTAAAACTGATGAAATTTTCAAAACAATACACCTACTCTTTTGAAATTCTGGTTATCTGTCTGGAGATTATTGTCCAATTTTAAATTAAATATTTTTATTTCTCACTTAATTCCCGCTGACTTATATAACTTTGACATCAAACTGAAGTAATGACAGTTGACATGCTTTTATATTATCAGTTTCTTTATTTTCATATTACATATTCCTTAATATGCATACGACGTGAATCTCACACTTTTTATGCAGTGTCATCTGTAATGCTGTGGACAGGCATTCTCATTGACAGATGAGACTTACAGCATTTTAAAACTATTTCAGTAATCCATGTATCATCAAAGATGCAGTGTGAATACTAAAGATGAGCTGTATAGCTCAATGTTAATAAATAATTGAACAAATTGAATAATGAAGACCCATGTAGTTTTACACAAACCCAAGAACATCTACAGATACTTAGTTTTTACAGATTTTCTGTAACGGAGGAACCAAAAATGTTCAAAATAAATTCTACGTAGAACAAAAATATTGGTTTGAAATGCAAATTTAATAAATACAATTAAGGATAATCGACAGTAATGACTTTTTCTTTTGTAGTAAAAATGTAGTTTTTCATTTAAAAACTTTTTTCCAAAAGGAGTAAATTTGACAATTCATGGAATAACAAAATTCATGTTAAGCCAATACATTTTGTTTTAATGCTATTACAAATTTTAATACTACTTAACAAAACAAAAAGTTCAAACCAAAAAACAAAAACGGTATATCAGTAAAATATCACAAAATAATTGTCATATCAATATTATTTTAAATTGATTTCCTCCTATCTTGTCTTTTTCCTAGCATTTATTTGAGTAGTGCTAACAACTAGTTACTGCACACTTTACTGCAAACTAATACTGCTTTCTTTTCATACTTATTATTCAGTGCCTTTCTATGATCTTTGCTTATTTTGTCTTTCGTTTACTCTTCTGATAACCAGCTGGCGAACACAGCGATGCAACAAATGCTGGATATTCCAGAAAGACAGACGGTGGATTCTTCTGCACCTAGATGCCTATGATGTCAACTTAGAACTGTTATGTCTTAAATATGAAATCATGCATTCCAACATTAGTGTTATACAGGGTTTCCCTAAATTATGGCTGCCAACCCATTTTTCATTTCAAATGTTTTACTGTTTTTAGTATTATATATTTTATTTTTGAACATTAAAAAAAGCTGTTTTTAACTTGTTTTTACTTATAAAAATGTCCAAATAATTAAACTTTTTTTACTTTTGTAAATTTGAAAAGGGTGTTTCCTCTATCAGGCCACTTTCAAGTTATTTTAGGGGTCTTTTACTAATACCATTTTAAAAGAAATCTTTGCTTTATCATTTCATAATAGTATTATAATTGTGTGATATTTTGATTATTGTACTAAAGATTGTAAGATACTAGGAATGTATATAAAATTATATATGAACATACTGTGTGAGTAACAAGAATTGTAACACAAATGCACTTCTTCATTGCTGCATTTAATAGATGTTTTGTCCAGAGTAATGGGCTGAATCGAGTTACACTACTACTGTATCAGTTCTGTTAATAAATAAGTATACTGTTTTCTTAATATATACATATTCCCTTATAGACTTATTGATAATCATGACATAGAAGTTCAAGTGTGTTGAAAAATTAGTTTAGAAAATATTGCTCCCCCCCCCCAAAGACTTTTTGTAACCATTTCTGTGATATTTTCATTACGTATTTTTATATAACAATGGTGTTTGAGGTAGTTTTATTTTGTGAAAATATAATTACTGTGATTTTAAATTTCTACTACACTTATGTACATATTCATGTTTATTTCTGTATTGTTTTTACTGTGATAATATACTAAAAGGTTAAATATGTAAAGGGTAATTGCTTTTGCATGGACCATATCAGGATTTTGAAATATCTACTTTATGCTATTTCTTTTTTTTATATTTTATTTTGTCCACAAATATAAAAAACTGCTGATATTTATTTATTGTTAACCTCTTGAATAAAACTGTAAGTACTACAGATACCGACTTTTTTGTTTGTCATTAGAGCCAATGTAGAGATATTCTTTTGAAATTAAAAACTATGTATCTCATTTTAAGTATAGCAAGTTCAAGATGATATAAATAACTTGCAACATAAAGTGACAACAATGAACACAAGAACTCTTTTAGAAATATTAGTTGCACAGTTAAGAAGACGTACAGCCCACCTATCAATACATTGTTTTATTCAGAAGATGAGACCATGATGTAAAGAATATTTATATGGCTCCTAATATATTGCATATCTATCAAGTCATAACTTATTTAAGGGGTCACCCAAAGTATATAGTTGCTTAATAATAATTTGTATTATTTGCAATTACAGTTGCCTTATGCAAGTTTTTAAATTATTTTTGAATGATATCATGATATGAGAGCACATTCATTTATTAATCATTGGTTATAGGATGTCAAACATTTGATAATTTTGACATGTAGTCAACCTAAGATGGGTTTTGAACCACTGTCTTTAGCTTGAGTGTCTGTCTTACCACTGGATCACCGAGACTCACTCTCATTATAGTTAAATATTCATAAAGGTCACATTGACAGTAATACTGGTCTTAGTTCTATACAGGGGCGTTGGAACGTAATTCATATTCATAAAGGTCACACTGACAGTAATACTGGTCTTAGTTCTACACAGGGGCATTGGAACGTAATTCATATTCATAAAGGTCACACTGACAGTAATACTGGTCTTTGTTCTACAAAGGGGCATTGGAACGTAATTCATATTCATAAAGGTCACACTGACAGTAATACTGGTCTTAGTTCTACACAGGGGCGTTGGAACTAATTCATAAAGGTCACATTGACAGTAATACTGGTCTTAGTTCTACACAGGGGCGTTGTAACGTAATTCATATTCATAAAGGTCACACTGACAGTAATACCGGTCTTATTTCTACACAGGGGCATTGGAACTAATTCATATTCATAAAGGTCACATTGACAGTAATACTGGTCTTAGTTCTACACAGGGGCGTTGGAACGTAATTCATAAA
Organism: Symmetromphalus regularis; assembly: GCA_032355785.1. Classification (NCBI taxonomy): domain Eukaryota; kingdom Metazoa; phylum Mollusca; class Gastropoda; order Neomphalida; family Neomphalidae; genus Symmetromphalus; species Symmetromphalus regularis. Next base: position 16,669 of record JAULBS010056721.1, on the reverse strand, counting down.
GGTCACATTGACAGTAATACTGGTCTTAGTTCTACACGGGCGTTGGAACGTAATTCATATTCATAAAGGTCACATTGACAGTAATACTGGTCTTAGTTCTACACAGGGGCGTTGGAACAAAATTCATATTGGGAGGGATGGGGGGAGGCTGCTTCCGTTTCTGAACATCAGAATTTGCAGGTGAATAATTCAACAATGAATTAAAAAACCCATATTTATGAGAATTATTTTGGGGAGGGGGATACAGCACCTCCCCTCCCCCAGTGATAATGTGCTTTAACAATAAGTGAGTTTTTCAGGAAAGAAATACTTCCATCCAACTAAAAATGATGGAATGCCAGTGGCAAACCAGATCCCATCATCTGCTGACAAACTGATGTTTAAATCTGCATGGGATTCATTGTCAGCGGAATAGGTTTTGCAGCATTAACTACACAACTAGTGTCCCACATAATACATAATCAATCCCATCTGAGTTAGGTAGCTGCTCCTGTATCAACAAGGATGATGAGTGCTTAAATAAAGTTGACAAGTGAATGGACTTTGTATTTAACATTTCTGTTATATGTCAAAACTTATTACTACATTGGAATGTGACCATGAAACTTGCTTGAAAAAACCCTTTATAAACAGGTAAAAAGTGTATAACGAAACATTTACTGTATGTTGTTTAACAGTCTTAGGATACCCTGCTGTTAAACAGTTGAACAGACATTTGTATCTGAATAATAAAATACACTTAAATAATAGTGCAAGTAATACATATGTACCCCAAATTTCACAAAGTATCATTTGATTTATATCATATTATCAACATTAAAAATTTAAATGACAACAGAAATACTTAATTTTTGTGGTTTTATTTATTGCATTGTATGGAAAACCATAACCTGATACTGAAACATTTAACATGTATAATTATATAAATACATGGTACGTTTAACAATAAATAAATCTATAATATATTAAACTATAATGTGTACACATTTTTACTCCAATATGGACTTATTTTAATTGAAAAAAACAATATAACAAAACATTTTTTTAGGTCTAGCCGACCACACTGAAATTTGTTACAAAAGAATAATTATGTAAATTTGCAGGCACATTTTTAAGACACAAAGTGTTAAGCTGGTAAGAACAACTGACTGGTTTCTTTGCTTCTTTCTATTGGATCAGTGATTTCTGAAGTATCTAAGCCATGCACAGTAAGGCTGAGTCATCTTGTTCTACATTTTAAATTCTTTAATTTGATGATTTAGTTTATTATTTTTTTTAAACTTTCGAACAACTTTGAATTGTTCATCTCTGTCTATCTTCCGTGTTCTAATGTTGATTCAAGTTACTGACAAAGTGGAAGAGAAGCTTCAAAAAGTCTTGGTAATGTTCCATCCTTGCTGGTTAATACATCAGTTTGTTTACCATGTAATACAGCTTGTTTTTATGGTACCTGTACATCCAAATCCTCTTCATTATCAAGGCACATCATAAACAAAACTTCGCAAAAATATGAGGTAATTGGAAAAAGAACTTTTATCAAAAATACATCAATTTAAATAAAACTAATAAATTAACAGTGAAAATTAGCTCACATCAAATCACAATTAGAAAATATTTATATTCTTTTAATTATACTTCTTTATAAAATTTAGATTTTAATTCTTTAACAATAGAAAGATAATGAATTGAGAAAAACCAATCATTTTATGAGTATTTGTATCAGAATGCTATATGAAAGAAAAGCTAGAATAAAAAAAATAAAATAAAAAAAGTTTAATAATTATTATTGCTAAAGTTAACAGCACTTTGTAACATAGATATTATAGAACGTTTCATACTACAAAATATTATACATCTTCAATAACAAAAATTATTAATGTGCAAAAACAAAATATGTATTAAAATATTTTATTTGATATTCTATAGCATGCAAGATACTTTACTTGACATATTGTTTCACTGACTATTTGACAGATGTGTATGTGGTGTATACACATATTCTGATTGGGGAAAAACAGTAGGAAAAGCACCATATCAGATCTGCATTTTACACAAAATATTAATTTTAGCTATTGGAGGTAAATTTTTTCTGTAAATACCAACTTTCTCAAAAACATCTAGGGTACAGGCCTGTTAGGTCAAAGTTTATATACATAACCAACAAGAACAGAAGTATACTAGTCCAAGTTGGTAAACAAAAACGATACAATATACTAATAATATCGGTTAATTATGCAATACTTCCAAGTATACGGTAGGCAGTTAATGACATAGCTATGCTAATATTTTAAACATGTCTAAAATGTAATCCTTTTAATGGTAAGCCCCATGCAACTTAAAAAATATCAGCACTAACTAGTTAATCTTTGGTCGCTAGATAGAAAATATATTTTTTTAAAATAAAATACTCTACTACTACAATAAAAATAATAACATTTTGTGTATCACAGACACAGCATAAAACAGATTTAAAATATATCATTTTAGATAGAAAATCACTATGTAGTTGTATAATAGGTATGGAATAAAAATATATTGAAAGGAATAAATTAATTAGTATTTACATACATAACATTCTAATGGAGCAAATTTAAAGCATTTATTTTTATTTTTGGCAAGTAGATTAATGAAAAATTTCATAAAATTCGTAAAACCTGGTATTTAAAAATAATTCACAAACTGAAATATGAACCTCATCAAAAGTATAGCAACACTCATTTTTTTGACACTAAGTTACAGATGAGGCGAAGCTGACAATGTTATCAATATGCACAGTGAATATACAACATATTTATGGAAGATGGTGCATCCAACCAGATTATTGTAGATCACATGTCCTGAAAGTTTCATCATATTTGCATTACCAGACACACTCCTGAGACATATTTTATACACAAACTTAAATAAAGGATGATTTAAGATTAAATGTACTCCAAATATTTGAAATATAATTTCATATAAACTGATATATGTTATACCATTTCGCACAGAATCCGTAGCTTAAATATTCTGTTTCCAGTAAGTCAATATTGAAAACAAAGAATGGTACTATACTTTTGACAAGATCTTATAGAGGTAATAGTTGGAACTTAAAGTTTTAAATGTAAGTGTTTGGCATCAAATGTGGTGTGTTAACATTATTTCACATTACTGAAATGCTTCACTCACTGGAGATATAAGCCACAAACAATGTTCAACTGCATTTGTTTAAGGTTAAATTTCTTCAAGCTATTGTTGAGTCATGTTTTCTGGACAGACACACACTACATGCTGAAATAAGCTGTTCTTCAAATATATGTAGATCTGTTAATCCAAGAATAATAAGACATTAAAACAAAACAAGTTTCACTGACTAATGCTGTACCTGGTTGCTCTAAGTGTTACATATAACCATGAATTATAAGAAACACTTTATCATAAAATTACTTCCAGAGATCCACTAAAAACGCATGAACATTACCTAAACTAATGCTGTACGAGGTTTCCAAAAGTGGAACGTTTGTAAATCAGAATCTTAAGAAATACATCACAACAAAACAAGCTCAACAGAATTATAAACATTACCTAAACTAATGTTTTACTTGATTCCTTCAATTATATATATAAACATTTAAATCCAGGAACACTAAAACAATAAAACAAAACTTCTTCCAAAATGTTCTAAATCAAACTGTTGACTAATGAAAGTTTCATGTAAAAACAAATGTAGTCTTAAGTTTATGCTTTTGACTACTGACTAACAAATGTTTGCTGATGTTAAAGACACAATCTTAAAACTGTAGTTCTTCTATCATTGTCTGATGATGCTTGGGTTCTATTTCATTCATGAGTTGTTCTGCTATCCGACTGCGAAACCGGCCTCCCACCTGAAACAAAAACTGAACAGTATATACCAAACTTTAAATAAAAGTCATAAACAGTCAGCTATTCAACAAAAGGGTAAATATTTAACATATCCTAATTAGTAACAGTATGCTGGAACTGTTCAATAACCAGCAATATACCAAATTAACAAAAATAACTAATAAATTGATAATTGATTAAAAATAAAAAAATCAAGCTGATATTTAAAGAATTGGAAATAAAATCTATTGTCTCAAAAGTAAAAAAAAAAAATTTTATTATCTACATTTTTAAAATGTTAAATACTTTCCCTTTTGTAAAATGGCTGAGAAAATAAAAATATTAACAATAATCAACCAAGCACTGATTTTATAACATCTTTCAAGTATACAAATTTTCAAGCATTAGTTAATTCTTTTTCTGTTATTTACAAACCAGGTGACTACAGAAACTGCAATCAAAGGTAAGCTCAGAAAAAAGCAGCAAGTTAGGCACAACAAAGATATATTTTCTAACGATAGTGAAGAAGTGTTTAACACAGTATAAATATACTTTATATAGCTATGTATGAATGGGTGGAAGGAGGGAGGCACTGATGCATAGTATTATGGACAGCTAAATGTATTAATTTTCAGACTGATTTTACATTTTCATGCCTGGAAATAATTATTTTGGTTCTGCTGGTCAAAAAGTCCAGCATCAGTCAATTTGTGCCGGATATTAAAGAAAAAAGATATTAATATGCAAAATTAAATAAAATACATAATTTAGTTTTTATTGGCTATGCTTTTTATTATTTAATTCTTCTCAATTTATTCAACTGACACAACCTGCATCAAGCCGACTTTATACAGAAATGTTATTTTTACCAAAAGTTAAAACATGAGTGTCAGACAAAATGACCAACACAATTAACTTTGTGACAGTCAAATGTTCTAAAATTACAGATTTGTACTGGTCAATGTCCTTGACCAGCCACATATTTCCAGGCTTGAATTTTAATTTAACTTCTCGAGCAGTAGAAAACCATATATAACCAGTCATAAGTGCTGTCTTAAGAGTATAGTGGTTTTATTACACCATGCTGAAACAGATGGCCATGAGATATGTTCAGATATTCCATTACCACAAACCACCAGAGTTTTACAGTTTTGAAAATTCATGACCTTTGGTCACCTGACTGAGACTTTTGTCATAGGATTAAGAAGTAACAAAACTGACAAACAATTGCATGAACTACTTAAAACAAAATTAATAATCATCTCTGCTACTAAAGTTAAACTAGGTCACAGAGTGATTCACTGTTAGTAGTTTTATTTTGTGAATAGGAAAGGAAAGAAAGCACTAATTTACAAACACTATTATGCAATGTAATAATATATTATAGTTGTTCCCATAAAATAGTGTTTATATTAGAACTCACTTTTGCTCATGATATATGTGTGAATATAAACAGCTTTACATGAGAACTTATTTAGTAACCTCTATATATTCAACATTTAACACTTGACAATAAATAAATAAATAAATGAATAAATGAAAGAACAAATGAATGAACAAATGAATGAATAATTAATATTCAGTGTTAAAAAATAAATAAATTTTAAAAACAAATGTTCAATTAAAATAAAATAAATTATGGTTGATAGCCAAAACAAGTCTTTTAAAAGGTTTGCTTTGTATAATTAACAAACGTGGTCAATAAATGTAGATGTCTTCTTTTGTGAACACATTTTAAATTTATTATTCATTTAAGAAATTCGTTACAATATGTTAGACTTTAGAGTGTTGGATGTATTTTTATTTTGTGAGCAGTGGCTATAGAAAATAGCTGGATTCTTCCATTTGATCAAGTCATGAACATCCCTTAATCAAATTGAGCACGAGTGATAGTATAATACATTAATTTCACTGGTGCAGTATAGTTAGCATATATTGTGTACCAAATGCTATATGTGAAATATAGTATGTGAAATATAGTTTAGTGTATTTGTTTAGTGTATTTTGGATGGACAAGTGAAAAACTATTGTGGGCAAGTAAGAAAGCTAATCTCACTTGCCATTAGGCAAATGTATTTTAAAATAATTTTTCAACCCCTGGTATTGCTGGGGAAATCTGTGTTCATTTAAATTTCTCCAACGTGTTGTACAGGATTTAACATCTCATATTAATGAAACCATTACAGGGCCATAGCTACGAGTATTAAATCAAATTTTAATTAATTACTTACTAACATTTAGCCCATCAAAGACAAATGACTTGACCTGTTAATTGTACACTAGTTCCCATTCCTGCCAGTGATCGACGACTGGTTTAACAAAGGCTCTGGTATGCACCATCCTTTCAGTGGGGAAGCACATATAAATGAACTGTTGCTGCTAATCGGAAACATTAGCCTATGTGATGATAGTGGGTTTCCTCTAAAGACAATGAGTTGCAAACACCATGTGTTTAACACCTAACAGCCACTGGATAAACAACATGCTGGGGTGGTGTTTATTTAAAATAAACAATCTTTCCACATACCACATTGTATCTAAACAAACATTAATTCACATGAGTGGGTGCAGTCAGTCAATATTAATATAAAGTAAAGACAAAAAAATGATACATTTTGTGTTCATTTATCTTGATCATGTTTCCAAATACAGATTTGTATTAACTATATTAATACTGAATCTATTGTCTTTGCCTTTTCTTTAGATTAATTTTTTATATTTTAAACTCAGAATTGTAAGGAAGGGTTCACAGAGGCTAAAGCTCTGATCTACTGCACTATGCCTGATAATGGGCAGGGTGCCTCATGTGTGTAGTGCTTACAAAATGGACACAGCACCTCAAAAATAGGTCAAGTTGTTGAAAATTGTCAAAAGTACCTTTAGGCTTATTGTATAATATTGATAACTGTACAACTTTGTTGTTTTTAATTACTGGAGATATCTTCCAACAAGGTCTGGGTAAACCTTATATAATTATAATAATTTTTTTATTTATTTATTCATTTATTTATGATTTACTGCAAATATTTTTTTTTTATTTCTAAGAAAATGTATTTATTTATGATTTACCACAAGACTTTGGACTTCCAGATGTTAGTGTGCAACTGGGCAACAAGCTACGATCCTTGTAAATGTCATACAGTGCACTCACCGTTAAAGTATTCTGCAACCGCTGTGGATAAACCGAACAGCCATTAAATTAACTCTCAACTGTAGTATGCAGTTGGTTATTATTGACAGAGATCACAAGATAATTATTCAGTTGCCTGGCCTTTCGTTATTTTTCAACATTACCACTGGCTGAAAGCAACTAGCAACACTTGCATTTCTATGGTCAAGAGAAACCCAAAACAGAGCAAACTGGATAGATTTTGAGATAATCTTTTAACAGTTATATATGGGTGTAATAACAATAATTCCATTCTGTATACACACACAAATTGGAATAGTATTTAAAAATTAAACCTATATCTACTTGATTAATTTTGACTGACACCTTAATGAAGGGCATATGTAGTAGTTTAGTGAATGATTTGATTTCAAACTGTATATATGTGTTTGACCTGTCACTGTTTGGAAAGATGTAAAAATGTGCATTGAATAAATTATGCTTGTGATGTCTTGTAATAAAATAGTGAAAGAAACAAAAATAACAAAAAAGCATTAGTATGATGTCATTGCACACATAAAACATAAAATTACAGTTAAATGATTCTACAAAAAGCAGTAAGAAAAAGCAGAAAAGCAGACAGATAATACGATACAAACTTAAGCTTTAAAAACAAGAATAAAGGATATCATATATATCACCTCTCTTGATTTTAAATCCTGGGTTTTTATTAAACCTAATTACCTTACCTTCTTTCTTTCATTTCTTGTTCATAGTTGACATTGGTGTAAGCAATTCTACATTACTGTTGGATTAATTTGCAACTTTTTTGTTGATGATGAATGGTCAAATCAGTGAAACATAACCTATCCTAATACATGGGATATAAACTCACAAAATTCTGTAAAAAAAATGCTACGGTAACTTTCACGTATACAGATTTTATTCAATTAATATTTTGTTATCACATCTAACCTGAAAGTCCATAAAATAAATAAACAAATTAAAAAGCCAACAGCAAATAACAAATGACATTCTTAATATCCATAGCATGACTTTTTGATACAAGTGATGACCACATCAATGACACTTTTACAAACAAACAAAAATTATCTTTTTAAAAAATAATGAAAATATATATAAAATAATATACTGCAGCATATTAAAAAATAAGTATATAAATAACAAAATTAAACAAAAAATAAATATAAAATTTAAATAGTTCTCTTAAGGAAAATGTAATATAGACATACTTTTTTTGTTTGTTTTGTTTAATGACACCACTAGAACACATTGATTTATTAATCATCAGGTAATGAATGTCAAATATTTAAATATTTTGACACGAAATCAAGTATGAGCCAGCTACCAGCAGGTTTTGAACCACAATCATCAGCTTGTGAGTCTGACATTCTACCGCTGGACCACCAAGGCTCACACTACTACAGAGAATTTTATGAAAGGTTTAAGAAGTTGAATAACTGAATGCCAGTGAAGGCTCTCGATACACCACAGATTTAAAGCATTCTTTTTTATCTCAAACCAGTGAAGATGGTTTCCTGGCAGTCTATGTTAATAAATTATGCAGTGAGTTTCATCTTATTTGAAAATAGTTTCTTCTGTTTTGATCTACAAACTGGTTACTTGTTTCAATTCAATGTTTAAAAAACAGGACAATTTGTTTAAAATTTTGTTGCAATAAACAGATAGTATGTGTATGCAAAAGAAAGAGGTTTGCAGTTTTTTCAACCCTACCATTTGGCCACCAATTCCCCTCCCCCTCATCATTATAATTAGTTTAGAAGTAATTTTGAATAAACCATCTAATGTTAAAAATCTTTAAAATGTTTTTGACTCCCCATCCCCATCCAAAATATCTTAATCAACCCTCTTGTACACATATATCAGTGTAGATTTCAGTTAAACAATATTTTACACTAACCATTCCTAAAAGTGCTGTACAAGTTATGACATATTGGAATGGTAGTTTAAACAACAAGTATTCAATCACACGTTGATATAAAAATAGTTTTTCAATCAATTACAATAAATTACATTCTGAAAAGGTGATATTAAGTTCTATGTAATTATTCTCTGGTGTTTCCTAATGATACTTACAGTTTTGGGTCTCTGTATTTTCTTGAGATCTGCATTGTTTAGCAAGCTTCCTTCACGAGGTGACATCACACGATTCTGTGGCCAGGTCACATGTGGAGGCCACACCCCACCAGGTGTTGCTCCTGACCGGCTGCTCAGAGAGCTTCTCTGACCTCGAGTTCCAGCAGACAAAGCACGGAAATTAGGAGTTCCTGCAAAAAATTATACTTATTGACCATGTATACATTTACAACCATTATCAAAATGTAAAACATTCCTACACTTTTTTAGAATCACCCGACAAAGAGAAATAATGTAAATATTAAATCAGAAACAAAATAGAATTCTTTATGAATGGCTATGCCAATAGAAATAAAGATTTAAAAGAATGGTTAAATTATTTTTTAATTCATTCTCTGTACACATTGTTTTCTATAGATAACTTTCAAATGAGTCAACTTAGACATAAAAAGGTAAGCTTTTTCTGGATCAGGAGAGAGCCCTATTATTTCTACAAATTTTCACAAAAATATATTAAAGAAAGTGAGTCAAATAAAAATGTTTTTGAGAGATCTTAATGGTGCACAGAATTACATTCAAACATTACCCATTTTACCCTTTTGAAGAGACAATGACAAATAGTGTGAGGAAAGAGTTATTTGTTACATCTGTTTTGGCATCTAATAGCCTCAACAGAAATGTGAATAACAGTTCTGTTTATCAGTACTTCGTGTTCCTGTCTTACCGGTCACTGGTGTTGGGGCATTGGATGCACGTGACTGATTAGTCATCAACTCCTCATAATCATAAACCTAGCAGAAAAAACAAAACATGTAACATTAACATTATTGTTAGAACTGTACGAACAACTTAGGAAATATTTAAACCCTCATATCATAAATGAATGATACTGATATTCTTGTTTGAATTGAATAGATAATTTAACTAAACTGGAAGAGAAAATGAGGAAAGGAATGTAATCAGAGGCTATCAGGTGTCAAGTATATGGTATGTGTAACACATGGTCTACAATAAACCCCCAACACTACCGTCCCAAATTGGCTGGGTTTTTATAATGAAGGCCTTCTGTTAGCATATACGACACTGATAGTTGCATTGTGTTTTATCACCTGTGTTATTAGACTATGAGATTCACCACCATTCTTTAAAGGTAATGCTGCATGTTATTCCCAGTTTTGGAGAAAACACCATCTAATGTACAAAATACCCAACATTACAATATTTTATTACATAAACATCTAAATAAATTTATTACTTGGATTAAAATACACATAGTATTAATTTTTATTATTCTAAAATAGTTAAACAAAAAATCCCAATTTTCTTTGTTAAATGACAGTAAATTTCACCAAATCAGAGCCTTAGATATCAGGTATAATTTGAGAAACAAAACCCCAAACTGTAGGTCCAATGAAAGGAACTAATCCTACACACCACAGTAACTGAGAACAGAGTTCTGCCATAAACAACAATTAAACATTTAACTACAAACTCACTGCAGCCTGCAGCTCGTCAACCCTCTGGAAGGCATCTAGTTTGAGGTAGATCAGAGTTCTCCCATAGACAACAATTAAACATTTAACTACAAACTCACCGCAGCCTGCAGCTCATCAACCCTCTGGAAGGCATCTAGTTTAAGGTTGCGTTCATGGTTGAGTCTTTTCTTGATGGTACCCACATCTTTCTTCACTTTCTCCTGGGTCAGTTGGTTGAGACGTCCTGCACGGTCCTGTTCTTCTGTCAGTACATTTAGACGCATCTCTTTGTCTTCCAGGTCCTCCAGCTAAACCACAATCACAAATTATTAACATACTTTGTGTTACAAAAGGCTTGTACCTATATGTCAAACAATATGTCCAAGATTAAACTAATTATGAATTTAAAACTAAATTAAAAATTAATACCATATTTATGTAAATATAAGTAAAATGAGATAATGTAGCAACAAATTCTGCTATAATAATGACTAATTATGAGGATCTTCTGAAATGTTCTTTATTTGAAAAATACAAATATATAATCAGTTTTTTTGTTTATTTATTAATAGGTAAATTTAATGAAAGACACTTAGGTTGAAAATAGTCTTGGGTAACAATTTTTACAAGAGAATCTACTTAAAAATGTGTAATAATTATTTTTAAAAAGCAAATCTGTGTCTTTTATTTCAGAAAATGTTTACATTTTCCATGTTCATACTGTAAATATTTACTGATGTAAACAATCCATGTTTCAGTGATCAATACATAACCAGTTTTTCAGTGTTCATACTGTAAATATTTACTGATGTAAACTATCCGTATTTCAGTGTTATTCTATCAAAACTGTACCAGTTTTTCAGTGTTCATACTGTAAATATTACTGATGTAAACAATCCGTGTTTCAATGTTATTCTATTAATACTATACCAGTTTTTCTGTGTTCATACTGTAAATATTACTGATGTAAAAAATCCATGTTTCAATGTTATTCTATCAATACTGTACCAGTTTTTCAGTGTTCATACTTCAAATATTTACTGATGTAAACAATCCATGTTTCAGTGATCAATACGTTACCAGTTTTTCAGCGTTCACACTTTAAATATTTATTCCATAAATACTGTACCAGTTTTTCAATGTTGGCTTGTTTTGCTTGCTCTAGCTGTTTCTTGCTGCGTTCTTTCTGTAACTGCTCATGAGCCTTTTCCATTTTGATCTTAAGCTACAAACAAGAAACAAATATCGTGAATCATGGCTCTCAGCTACAACATAAAGATAAGATATACCAAATTATAATTTTTTTTAATTGATCTTATAAAAGACAGATTTTTGGAACTAAATTAATCCTTAGTTACTGATAACTTAAATGAATTTAGCCTAAATATACTTAAGTCTGTTTAAAATGTGTCTGATGCTTTGTGTGTTAAATAACTTGATTGAGATTAACAAATGATCTATTAAATCCAAGAATATACACATTAAAGTAACTTGTGTGTACCTAGCCAGTGTACAACATTACCATTTTGTCAAATGGCTCAGTACTGTCTTTTTTTTTGAACCAAGCCTATTTAAAATTTTTAATTCAATGGTTCCAGCTGGTCATACTATTTACAAACTTTAGTCATCCCTTCAGCATAATAACTGTGGGGACAGCTTCCTCATGTTAAATGTGTGACCCTTGAACATAATAATAGGTGGGAGCTGGCATTCCTATGTGAAATGCATACTCTGCTGATTTTGAGATGGTCTCAGAAACAATAATAAAAAAAATCATTAACATTTCACGATGTGGGAAATTGTAAATTATTGTTCTAATTATGATAATAATGAACCTCCTTGTCAAGATCCTTGCGAACGTCTTCACACTCCTTCTCAGCTGTAGTCAGTGCTCTCTTGACAGCCTCCAGCTCCTGCTGTAGCAGCATAGACTCCTCCTCTGCCATCATCTTCACCAGAATCACCTCCTTTTTACTGTTATCAGCATTCTTCTTCAAATTTGTGATCTAACGAATTAAGTTTAGATTTTAAAAATTCTCCTCATATGACATAAGCATAGCTACATATACACAATATACTCAAATAAAATAAATGTTTTCAAAACTTTTGCTTGTACAATACAGGAACTGTCTTCTTAGCACATCTAATTTTTAAAAAGTCCTTGAGGTTACTGTTAACACAAAACAATATTATTTCATGTACACAAGTTATTTTGTGCATTCAGTTTTATAGTAAATAAGATGTAATAATTAGTTCTTTATCAATAGTAACTAAACCCAACTTTTACCAAAAATATTCCAGTAGTCTAAGTTAAACAATTACAACAGCTAAACAACTAAAATGTTTGTTTTTCTAACTCGCAGCAATAGCATAATGTCATGAAATAGTCTGTGTTTTTCTGTGTTGTCTACATAGAATTACTTGTTTATGTGTTGGATCAGCTGAAGAAAACCCAGTTAGTTAAAATATCTGTACTATGTAAAGAAAAAGCCAGTTACCGTTTTGACAAAGTTGTTACTGTTGTGGTTCTGTCTCCAACTGTTCATGGCCTTCATCTTTATGACAAGGGTGCTTAGTGTATGGTTCTCATGCTGCAGGTTTCGCATTTGTTCCGACTGCGAAATACTTTTTATCAAGTGCTCTTGATCTAAAATGTTACCATTGTTACAGGTAAGTTAAAATCATACTACTATATCAACATGAACATATTACAATCAAAATTATTTCCAGTCTTAATATAAAATTGTAATTAAGAGTTGTTGATATTATACTCATTGAATGATTCCAAGACTACAAATGTTGACAAACTGTATTGAAGAACTTCAATTCTCAAGTACTGACTATTTTCTGTTTAAAAAATGTCACTCAGAAACTGTTCAAGGACTTAGTTCCACAAGAAAAACAAAATGGAGGCAAAAAAACAAATACTACCAAAGCTATAGGACCACTGAAAACAGGAAGTCATTTAACATAAAGAGCTCTCCCATTTAATACAATATGTTACACCAATTAACAGTTTCTCAAACTAAATACTGAAAGACACATGAAGAACACAAATCATTTTAATAAAAAGCTTTTTTCATTAAAACTGTTTCAATATAAAGATTTGTTTCTTGTTTAAAACAATTTTTAAAGCTAACCTCCACTGCTACCCGACTTCTCTTCCAGTCGACTCATTTCTTCTACTGCAATCCGTCGGGTTTCTTTAATTTTCTCAAACACATCATCATACAGATCACCCCTGAAAACAAGGCAACAACATTTGTATTGTGCTTAATAGGAGGAATAAAATAACACCACAAATTACACCCATACAGAAAACCGTCAGAGCCATATTAATTTTTATCAAGTATTTTAATCATAAAACATGTTTAAGGTATTAACATATCACACCTAAAAGTTGCTTTAAACTTAAACAATTTCACAAATATGGCCTTTAGTAACTTGGTTTATTTTAAACACTGTCATTACTCCATTAAATACTTCTTATAGCCCACCCAATGTATGTAGAAAATGTTGCTTTTACATATAAGTTGAAAAATATTGATTTGTACTTATGTAGGCATGTCCTTAGGTTTTCATGAATTGTGTACAAACTAAACCTTTTAATACCACTCCAAGAAAATAAATAAATAGGAAATGATAGAATACTCAGATTTCTGTTTCCATCTTTGCATATAGATTATTGTAAGCTGATATAATGTCCATGACTCTTTCACTTTTAAATAAATAAAAATAATTATAATAATTATTATAAAAAATGTCATAAATATATTTGCAATAGCCAGTGTTTTAGTTATTCACCTGAATTCATCAAACTTAGCCCTGAGCTGGAATGTTGAATTAAACATGTTCTGCACCAGATCGTCATATTCTCCCTTGATTCTCTCTCGGATGTCACGCTCTTGTGTCAGACTCATGTTGCGCATTTCTGCTATTTTGGCTCGCAAAGCAGTGACCTCTGAAAAAATAAATCCTCTATTTCATCAATAATTAATTAATTAATGAAAACAAAATGTTTAATTGATGAATGGATGGATGGATGAAGGGATGGACTGATGAAAAGTTGAATACACAATGGATGGATGTACAAACAGAAGGATGAATGAATTAATGAATGAATAGATGAAACAACTGAAGAATGAATGGTCATACATACTGCATGTCAGAAGATGCCATGACATTTTATATGCTTTGTCAAATCAAACAGAAAGATCAGATCATACACTGTACCATGTTTTTATTAGCATCAACTGTCATAAATCTTTTATTTTATTTCTCCAAAATTGCAGAGCCTACCATAATCTTTTATATTCCTAATACAACAGGCTGAAACCCATGTCAAATTAACGTAATGACCCATTAATGTTGTCCATCTTACCCATGAGGATGTCACGTGCATCAGCTGCTAACCGATACTGGACCTCAACTGTTGTATTCTGCTGGGCATTTTTCAGCTGATCTTGAATGTGTTTAATCTCCTGCATTAACAAACAATAATTACTGAAACTGGTATTGTCAATGACCTTCAGCAGAGATTTTGAAAATCATGAGTGTCTTCAACGAGTGGTGTTCATAAAACAGTCAAAACACATTCAAAATAATATCTCTTCTCAACTGACTAAAATTTTCAAAGTCATATCAGAATATAGTGAAATGGGGAGGTAACTATAACCAGAACAGGCACATACCTTCTCAGCAATTGTTTATCTACTGTTCATTTGCATAGTCAGGTATGAATTATATCTGCCCTGATATATCACTGAAACATCATCAATAAATTTGTATCACGCACTATGTGTGTCCAAATTTATAAATATCTGTAAAAGCCTGCCAAAAGACCATACCAGTTCTAAGACTACCTCACTATAAAGGGAAGTTTATAAGCACTGAAATTTTCCATACCTGCAAATTACTCTGATCTTAATACCATCCCACTAATGCAGATTAAGATCAGTAAACTGAGATCCATTGCACTGTTTTTAATACAGTTTGACTAAAAGCTTATAAAAAAAACTTGAAAGATTATGACAATAGAAATGCAAATAATGAAGTTAATACTGTCTGAATGTTGTGACAAAATGTATTGGATGAAGAAAGTTACCTGCTCTTTGTGGTAAAGAAGTTGATGGTGAACTCTCAGAAGGTTTTCGTAGTACATGCTGTAACTGTAAATACAAGAAGTAATTTGATGTTTTTTATTGCAGAAATACTGAAGATCAAAACAAAGTATACACATTATGAATAATGATCTTTTTACAATACCTTTTCAAATGATATAATGGAAAGAATATCAAAATTTCCCCTGACAACTTCAAACTTTCAGTGGTTTTTTTTTTATTTTGTTCAATTCTCACATGGTCAGCTGATAAAACTTAAAAGAAGGCTTTTGGTATGTAAAATCTCAAACACAAGGTTATAAAGAGCGCATTCACCTATTTAGTTATAAAGGTATCCATATTATAAAAACAAAGTTTAAACAATTTTAACAACTGAAAATGCCACTCTTAATGTAAATTGAATGTCATATCAATTTTGAGATGTTTGATTTGAAAAGTGACATTGTTGACGTAACACAATGTTTCACCATTACTAGTACAACAGCATACCTACTAAGGAAACAAATGAACACCACATCAATGACAATCACTCAAGTATGAAGACTATGCACAATGTCTTACACTGTCCATCACACTGATCACATTTGAACCCAACTCAATAAACCTGAGATGAATGGGAACAAACCATATAGAAACAATTACCACCGTCAACAAACATCAAACAATTTCACTTGTTTTTCTTTCAGATATGAAGCAACAAAAAATTATATATTTACCACATAATTTTTCTGTTCTCAATATACGACACTTTCTTTCTATTCTTTAATATTAACGAGATGAATTACTTCTACGAAGTGTATGTGTTCTTTCACCCTTCAATATACTAATGTAAACAACAATTCTATTGCTAATGAAAGGCAGAGTAGGGTAAGGTGCACATTTAAAATAAAAAACTGTTACAAACAAGTGGCACACTAAGTTAAGGAGTTACTGTGTATGTTAATGAGTCTATGTGTGATGATAAGAATTAGGTGATGAACCGAGTTTGAATTTAATCCAGTATT
>JAULBS010056650.1:957-23075 GCA_032355785.1 Symmetromphalus regularis | reverse complement strand
GAGTAGTTAAAATGCAGTGAATCAGTGAAACAAGCCATTCTTTTCTTTCCTTTTAAAGCTATGAGAATGTATGATATCATTACATGAGTAGTTAAAATGCAGTGAATCAGTGAAACAAGCCATTCTTTTCTTTCCTTTTAAAGCTATGAGAATGTATGATATTACATGAGTAGTTAAAATGCAGTGAATCAGTGAAACAAGCCATTCTTTTCTTTCTTTTTAAAGCTATGAGAATGTATGATATTACATGAGTAGTTAAAATGCAGTGAATTATTCTGACACTAATATAAATTTCAATAATACATGTATAAAATATAATATAAATATGCAAACATATATGTTAAACACAAACCCCAAGCATTATGTATGATCCAAAATTGTAAATTTAAGAAAATATGTGAAATCATTACATGGACACCCTTTAAAATTCATCATGAAATCTTTTAAGTTTTTGCAATATGTCTTAAACATGGTAAAAGTTTAATGTTCAGTACTTATCATTTAATTTATAAAATTGAAATAAAATTTTGTTGTGCTTAACTTTTGTTAATGTGTACAGATATAATATTTGTGCTCATAGAGAAAGCCAAGGGGTGCTTAACTTTTGATGATGTGTATAGATACAGATCTGAGAGGTGCTTAACTTTCATTGATGTGTATAGATACAATATTTGTGCTCAGGATAGAAAGAACTGAGGCGAGCTTAACTTTTGTTCATGTGTATATATAAAATACAATATTTGTGCTCATCATAGAGAAAGCCAAGGGGTGCTTAATGTTTGTTGATGTGTATAGATAGATAGATACAGATCTGAGGGGTGTATAGATACAATATTTGTGCTCAGGATAGAAAGAGGCGAGCTTAACTTTTGTTGATGTGTATATATAAGATACAATATTTGTACTCAGGATGGAGAGATCCAATGGATGCTTAACTTTTGTTGATGTGTATAGATAGATACCATATTTGTGCTCAGCATGGAGAAACACTCTGAGGGGTAATTATAAATAAGCTTTATTATTGATGTAATTATCAACTCCAGATATAACTGCCTCATATTAACAAGACACACATTGCTCTTATGATCTCGCCACCTTGGTTGTGCTTTGTTACATGGAACCATATTGTGTCCTTGGAGATGTTTATTTAGTTAGGACTGGATTTCCTGCTTAACAGTTAAAATACAGTGAATTCTTTGTTTCTTCGTGATGCTTGCTATTAAAAGCCTGTGATCCTTCCTTCTTGGACACATCCTGTTACAAATGCTATTTCCTGCTAAACCAATCAAATACATATCTAACTAATGTTCAGAAGATTTCATTTTTAAACTAATGTTGGGAAATTTCATTTTTAAACTGGATTTACAAGTCATGGGTTTGCTGTCATACTTGCTAAGAAGGTAGGAAATATGATATAAATCTTAACAATGAAACGATATGCAGGGTTTCATTTGATGCAGGAATCCTGTGTATTTGACGCAATATTTTGCTAAAATACTCTTAAATAAAATAAAAATTGTATGTGTGCATCATGGTTGATACAAAATATTTCCAAAGTCAATCGATTCTAATTTTTTTAAATACACTAAAACCTATTATTTATAAGAAGAAAAAACAATGGATATACATGTATTAGTATTATAAAGGTAGAATAGTGGATAATGGATATAATGTATGCATGTAATATAAACAAGATGGTTATTCAGTTACAGTTATGTGATTGAAATAGTATACTTGACTCCCATTTTTGAATGCTTGACTCCCAAAATAAAACCCTGTGAGTCAGGATGACTCCTGTTTTCCAGATGCTAGGTAATTTGTTACTTTTACTATATTTAAGTTTACACAATATTTTGTTTTATTATTATCATTATGTTTAATGACACCACTAGAGCACATTTATTTATTAATTGGATGTCAAACATTTGGTAATTTTTTTTACACATAATCTAACTACTGTCTTCAGCTTAAAAATCTGATGTCCTACTAGCATGTAGACTGAACTCATCAAAAAAATTAAAATTAATATATTTTTTTAAATGTATTTAATTTTCGCTGAACTCAATCCTGCGGGGAGGATCGTCAAATCCCCCCGACCTCCCCGCTGGCTACAAGCCTGTGAATTAAGATTAACTGTCTGGTTATCACTTCAGATTGTTTTACAAAATATCTCTTTTTGTATGTCTATAGAGATTTGCTTGTTAAACGACCATACAATCAATCGGTCAATTTATAGAGATAATATAAAATTAGTAGATTACCTCCGTTTGGATACCATACTAGAAATATAAAACCACTGTTCCCAAAAGAAACTATAAAATTATGCTTACATTGTTTTGAGCTTCAAGTTAACCTCAGTCTATTAAATCATTTGAAAATAAGCCATTAAAATATTCAAGTACAAATCGGAATTAAAATTAGCTGGTTTTGATAAGAATTCTATTAAGATTATATGAATGCATGGGTCGAATTTCACCAAGGCATTAAGACATATGCCATGCCGCCCTCTCAGTTTCACTTCTAACAAAGGCAAATATAGCTATGCCCTTTTTTCTCTACTTGGCCCATAGGAAACTCACATTTGCCATTGTGCCACTGAGGTGTCCTCAAAATTATCTTGGTGTCCTCTTGATTCCAAGGAATTAAATGCAATAATCACTGTACAAACACTGAAGTTTGAACCCCTTTGAACGTATCTCCATCATGGCTGTGAAGGGAAACAACTATTGTAAACATGAGGTTACGTAAATAACCTCTGCCATTTCTGGTTCTGAAAATAGAGCAATCATTCAGGTGTATTCACTGTAAAATTAGTGTGCTCCAGGCATTAGATTTTAAAATGATTTTGTTGATGTGTTTCAGGTTGAACCGAAATGCCAAGGCTGCAAGTGATGTTGACTACCCCGCATATGGGGTAACCGGGCCGACGAAAGAGCGCCTTCCATCACCGGGTGACAGGAAGTTGGCTCAGAGTGCCCAGATGTATCATTATCAGCACCAAAAACAGCAGATGATTGCCATGGAAAAGTAAGTGTTAAGTTGCAATTGAGAAGCAAGTTTTGTCACAGAGAAGTTAGTGTTAAGTTGACATGGAGAAGCAAATGTTGCCATGGAGAAGTAAGTGTTAAGTTGCAATGGAGAAGAAAGTCTTATATTGCCATAAAGAAATAATATTGTAGGCTAATGAGAACACACCATTGTTTTGATACTTTCATTCAATTCTACATTCAGTGTTGATCTTGCCTACCTACCTAACTGAAACAATTAATTGTTATAAAGACACTATTCACTAATGTTTTATGTCCTGGAAAAATGTCATTGTCCCGGAATTTTTCTCTCCTCCAAGGTTAAGTGTCACAGTATACCAAGTCTTCTGGGAGTATCTTCTCGTGAAATAAATGCCATGGGATATAAGATCCTCCAGAACTTTAAAGTTAAATTCTAGGAATGATCTTCCTGCCTCAGTTTTAATTAATAACCTGGTATTGTTTTCTATGTCAAACTACGTTCCACCTGGAGCAATGTATTCTCGGAACAAATCAATAACATAATAACATCGACTCTTTTTTTTTTTTTATAGATCTTTAAATATACACGTTAGCTAGTGCAACCAAAAGCAAAAAATGCAGATATTTATTATTCAAAATAATTTAACTGATCTTAATGATTACTGTAAATTAGCATGTCCCTAAATTAATGTGAGTGATGGTGGTCAGACTAAAATACGACATGAAATTAATGTGAGTGGCATCCCTTTGGTAAATGACATTTTATCATGGCCATTAATTTTCACAATTTCTTCAAATGGAGTAAATTTGCAAACATTTATTTTCGCGAATCCTTGAATTAGTAGTCATTTTTAATTAGTGCCTTATTTTCTGTTTGACTGCAGCAGTTACATAAAAGGTAATTAATAATTTTATTTATTTGTTTCAGGGCAAATGGAGAGATGAAGCATGATGCTTCAGATGAGGAATCGGAGGAGGAGAACGAAGAAGGGGACTACACAGTGTACGAGTGTCCAGGCCTGGCACCGGTAAGCTTTACTCGTAGCACTTACAATATACTGCACATCACGAGAAATAGCAACTGAAACAAAATGCTGCCAGAGTTCTTCACATTAAATGGATTTATTCCAAACAGTGCCCCTTTCTATCATATATTTAATAATAAAATGTTAACAAGCTGAAAAAGATGGGTTTGTTAATAAAGGGCCATAACTCTTGTCCAAGAATAAACATGGGGAGACTACTTTGCCACTGTATTATACATTTTTAAGGGAAATATATAAATTTACAACCAGGAGATATATTTTCACTTCTGTTTTGTATTAAATGTTTCTAAACATTGTTTTAGTCATTGTAGTTGTTTTCATATGAAATAGTTTTATATCTATTAAACAAACTTTTCATTGTGAGCCTCAGTGGTCCAGCAGTAGAATGTGATACCCTCAATCTGAAGACAATGGTTCAAAACCTATTAGAGGCTGGCTCACACTTGACTACGTGTCAAAATAACCAAATGTTTAACATCCAATTGCTGATGATTAATAAATCAATGTGCTCTAGTGGTGTTGTTAAAACAAACCCCCCACCCCCTAAAAAAATAATATTTTTCATTCTCTGATTTCAGACTGGCGAAATGGAAATAAAAAATCCACTCTTTAGTGATGAGACGCCAGTGACGCCCGGCCCGAATGACAAACAAGATGGTTGAATCCATCGAAACTCGCTGATGCTGTGTTCTCCCATGTCACCATGCCCCGTGGCTGTCAAGTGTTTCCGTCACTGTTTGTTTTGTCTAACTGTTGTTCATTATTTTTCGTGACATCGTGATATTTTAGACGCAAAGACTTTCACAATAGCTCACCAATTATGCGAAGAAACATTTTCATTGGTCGGCTATTTAAACAAAATAATCCTCTTGGGATGCATTAAAAGTTGAAAAACAAAGATACATTGCTAATATATTTAACACAAAATTACATTGATCATATTTTATCAGAGAAATTGTAATATTTTAACATACAGTTTTGTTTTCACACGTTTCACCGTGGCATGTTTGGCTTGATAGAATGTTAAAGTGGCGCTGATAATATACACATGACAGTGGTGAGAGTAAAATTGGTTATGGATTTGTTTTTATTAGGCAGTGTAGTTAATTTCACTTTTTTGATTTCAAGAAAATAATTCTATACTTCACCATCCTAAAACGCTAAACATATAAGCACTTTATTCCTGACAGAAATGTAATTTTTCAACACCATGACTTTATGACATGATACCAGTTACCATTGTGTCTCGTAAGGCAACTAAATATGTTATATAAAAATAAGGCATATCTACTTAACTAAAGAAAATGGAATCTCCCAGTGAGTTAATTTAATTTTGTGCAAGGTAATTTTGTTTGATATAATTTGATTTAATTACTACCACAGTGACTGAAGTTTAGTGTTCTCAAAAAACTAGATAATCTGCGATCACTAAAATGTAGTTGAAATCAGAGTAAAAAGAATGGCCAAAAGATTATCAAATTAACATAACATAATGTCTTTAAAAATGTCTTGGTTTGGTTATGCTTTATCAAGCATCTTTGAATTAAAAGTAATGTACGTTTCTCAAAAGGTTACCATTTTTTTTATAATGCCTTCTTTAACACATTAAGGGGATGCAAGTTGGATTTTGTGTTTTTATCAATTTGCATATTGAATAGTTAAAATGTATGACTAATGAATAAATGTCCATACATAGAGAAATCCAACTAACAGCCAGTCATTTAGCAGGTTTATATAACATGGATTGGTTGGGTAAAAGCAGCTATCAAATTTATTTAATTTAATAAGCATAAACTCTATGGTGGAATTGTTAGAAATTAAGTTTCTGTCAGAAGTACCTACATGGTTTTGTTGAATGCTTACAATAATGTTTTGGTGCAATGTTTGAATGAGAAATCTACCGTAATCTGTACACCATACAGTAAATATATGTCAACATGCGGAAGAAAACCGTAATATATTAAGTAAATATGCATAAACATTCCTCTTCAAAATATTCCTTCATTTCTTTTCTTTTGAAATATTTTGTTTTCATCTAAGCAAAATTTTAACTACATTCATTTTCTGTAAAAAGTTCTTTGTTTTTATTCAGCACTCTTATACAGAAGGGCAAAATCACAAACAAGTAGTTTTTAAAAATCTTCTTCCAGTGGAGACACCTATGCACAATAAAGATGACATAAAATATTCAAAGAATAGGATTAAAGTGGTACAGTGGTGTGTAAAAAAAAAATAAAAAAAAGAAAAAAAAAAGTACTTTTCATCTGTACTGTTATTAAAGACATCCCTTTACATGTAAAGTTTAAAAACGGGTATCAAATGTTCAGCCCCACATTGATACCCTTTGATTGATACCAGTTTTAAAATCTGAGATATGTTTTGATGCATTTTAAAGGTATCTATGGGCTATATTAACCCAGGAAAAGGGTAATAAGGGCAGTTGACCTGCTTTTGATCGCAGAAATGTATGCAGTATAAATATGCATGGATGTAATGTATATCTACAAAGTATTAATCATTTTATGATGTACTAATTATATCTGACCCGATACTTGTAAAACTGGACTCTAGCCTCAAACTAAACTTTAACGTCATGCTGGTTCTGTACTTGTATGGTGCAGTCGTGATGCTAAATTTTTATTGTTTGACTTCAGACTCTAAAACCTGATTTCTTACAGAAGGTTCAACCTCGATTTACAGTTAAATGATTTATGCATTTTAAAATAGGTTGAACTGTGAATCAAGGTTAAACTGTTGATGAGAAATAGGGGCTGAAAGTTTTATAAGCAGGGGTCCTGACCCCATCCATTTATTTTTGCTCTGCCCAAGTTCAGCTGAATTTTGACACATCTAGTCTCGCACTTATTTTTACAAGCTGTTTTTACGTGCTTTTAATTCTTTCAGCTGGACTCTGACCTCGTTACATAATATTTATACACAATGCAGTTTGTTTCATAATGTATACGTAATACAGTATATACATAATACACTTCGTTACATAATAATATATACATTATACATAAAAAACTTTACATTCCTCTGGGAGGCATTTGCTCAGAAGTACTTTATTTTGATGAATGTTTTAAAATCTCTTGTATTCTTTTGAATCTCTATCTTTAAATACTTTTGCACCCCTTTTTCTTACTATTTCTTACATTTAATAATTTTCTTTAAAATACTTATTTAAAAATATGCCAAAGTAAAAAATAAAAATCATGTCAACATAATTATGCATAATAGTGCTTTGTATATAAATATGTAGATAAACAAGAAGAGAAATTCTTGAATAAAAACTTTCCTAGTCACTAACATTAATTTTGGTTTAGGGAATCAGAATTATTTCCCTTACATTTTCTATTTTTATTTTAATTCATTTTTTTATCCTTATTTGGTATTGGGGTGTTGTTTCGAAGTGATTTGCATGGTAATAGTTTAAATTATGATAAAAACGAATTGATAAATATGGCATTGCTCTTCAAATCATATTATTTGTGATAACAGTGCAATAACAGTTTTGTTCCGTATAGTTGTGATTACTTTTTATCTTTGATATCTGGCTCCTATAGCAATCAAGGTACATTTTATTTATTGGTGGTTGTGGTTGGTGGGATATGTCCTTCAACTGTAGTTGTTATTGTTGTACTGTAAACGTCACAACGTTACTATGGTTATAACAAAAGTTTTCTTTCATATTGCAATTTGAGACGAGGGTGAAAAAATTGGATTTGTAGATTATTTTCAGATTCAAATATTTAAGTCATACTGGTATCCAAAAGACATTTTGCAGAAATAAATTTGTTATGCAGTTTGGTTAGAAATCTTTTGTTTTTGCAAATGTGGATTTTGGATACCAGATTTTATTGTTGTTTGCCGCCAAATTTGAAGGTCACAATTGTATATCATGCATACTTGTATTGGTCAGTATACAAGGTTTCTAACATAGCAACAAAACTGGCATTACCGAAACTTTAAAAAAATGTTTGGCATCCTTAATTCTTTCCATTTAAACCATTTAAAAAAAATAAAGAATATAATAGTGCTTATATAAAATAATCACTTCCAGATTTTTAATTAATTTTTGTTTGTGGTATACCATTTCTACAGTAGCCCATCTGTCGCAGATGCAGTATTTCTGAAAGGGATGGGGGTGTAAATGTGATGGGTAATGGTTAATTTCCACATCCTTCCACTTGTAAAAGGTAAAAAAAAAATATATATATATATTATGAGAAAAGGGGGATCCTAGACACTTAGAACCACTACTGCATATGTTTAAATTGAGTTGAATTTCCTGTACCAACTACAAATTATTTTAATAATGCATCTTGTTATTATAATATACATATTTGTGTCTGTCACGTGAGCATGGACACTTTAGTGATAAACTTCATATAGTAATCAAGATGTTCATTAACTTCATATTTTAATAGATCACTTTCTGCTTCTGTAGAAATGGTTAAAGCCTTTTTATGTTCAAATAGTTGGTTTTTAATCATGAAGATGGTTTTAATCAATTCCGTAACTTTTATAAAATGCCAGCAAGTTACAGATATAAGCGTATTCTGTAAAGTTAATATTTATAAAATACCAGCAGGTTACAGATGTGTATTCTATAAATTTAACATTTATAAAATGCCAGCAGGTTACATATACATGTATGTGTATTCTGTAATCTATAAAATGCCAGCAGGTTACAGATATGTGTATTCTGTAAAGTTAATATTTATAAAATGCCATCAGGTTACAGATATAAGCATATTCTGTAAAGTTAGTATTTGTGGAAAGTTGTTGAACACCAGTAAAGAAGTTAGCACTGACAATGAAATAATTTTATCTCTGTGTGCCAAACAACAGATCTCCATTCTTCTTGCTGGTTGTGTACTTCAATCACTGTAACCTCTCTACTTTGTGCCGATTTGACTTTACGTGTTGTCTTGTAGACAAGTGCACTATGCTTATACTATCTTTTATTTTATCAGACTAGGATCATTGTGGTTATTACAGTGAATCATGTACAAAAAAAGATCACTTGAAGAACAACCTGTGCTTTACAAAAAATGATGGTTTCATTAATGAAATATTTGTCTCCATAGAGGATGTCCTGTTATTGCAAGTAATTGACCTCGTCTTGGGCAGATTCTTAAAGACTCCAAAGCGGGAATATGGGATGAATATGCTTAAACAGTGTTCTGTACGCACGTAGAAGTAATTGTGAATGACAAGTTTAGACTAATGGTATTTGTTATGTACATGGTCTGCAGTATTTTCACAATGATGCCAAGAACTAGTTTCTCTCATTTATGTACTTGTTTGCTTGCAGCCAATCATGTTAAGGCAATATGAAATAAAACTTTTTAACATGGCATTTTTTTCTTATGTTTTTATTGACTTGCATTAACTTGAAGTTACAATCAATGGCCCACGACAGGTTTAATAAAGGCAGTGGCACATGCCATCCACACTGTGGAAAGGAACATACAAAAAAAAACCTTACCTCTAATTAAAAAGTATCCTATGTGGTGGCAGTAGTGAGTGTAATAAACGCAGCACTATGTGTCGTCCTCACTGTGGGAAGGTGCATATAAAAATCTTACTGCTAGTTAAAAAGAGTAGCCTATGTGGCAGTAGTGGGTTTCTTCAATGAACTATCTGTCACAGGTATACCTTGAATTTGACATTTAATAGCTGCTAGTTAACCAATATGCTGGGATGTCGTTAAACAATCCTTTCCTTTACTCATGGAAGTTCAGACATTTAATCTAGATGCCGAACGAGGTATTCGCTAGATGTTCCTGGAACGAGGTATTCGCTAGATGTTCCCGGAACGAGGTATTCGCTAGATGCCGGAACGAGGTATTCGCTAGATGCCGGAACGAGGTATTTGCTAGATGCTGAATGAGGTATTCTCTAGATGCTAACCTACTGCAACACTTTGAAAATCTGTTCCTTAGTGGTGAGGTATTTGATTCTAAAGCATATACATACGAATACAAATACCCACGAGATAATTAATTTTTTAATTCTCATAAGAGAACAAAGACTTGCTGCATAATTTATTTACAAACCAAATATACAAGTATATACACAAAAACCTTCCCTCAATGCCAGATCCCATCTTTTCTAAAATATTTTAAACTGCTAATTTCAACTTTTGTCAGTTCTCTAATAATTAAAAATTTTTCTCGCATTTGACACCCTGGGACATTAGAAATGATGTCAGCAAATATATTTATATTAAAAAAAAAAAAAATGTTGAGCTGTAAGTTATCCTTTTTATTACCCAGCTCAATTTTAATATTTCTTTTATCGAAGTTAAAAATAGATTATTGAAAACAACTTTAATCAAACAATTATTGCTAGTCACACTGATACTGCAAAGCAAAATTAAAAATTTGCTGTTATATCAGCAATAAATTTGAAATTGGTGCATCCAGAAAAGCAATTTTAAGAATACAGAAATGGCATACATATTGAAATTCAGTAATATCATGTTACCTCCCTTTAGGACACAACACTTCTTGTAGAAACTAATACTTTGATACGTACTAAGATATCTTGTACGTTAGTCCATTTCATTTTATTTTTACTTACGTATTTGGCTGAAATTAAAATAAAATTTTGTTTTGATCCATTTTTGTAACTTTCCCCACTGAACAGAACAGACCATATTTGCTGGAGAATAAAATATGAAAACTTACTCTAAGAATTTACAATTTTATCAACTACAATACCCAAAGGTCTGTTTAATGTTTTAAATGTCAGCTCTAACCAAGTTTATCATGCTGCAAGCAGTTAATTACTGAAAATATGATTTTATGTAAATCAAAACATTGGAATTTGTTTTTATTTTACCTGGCGAATGTTTCAAAAACCAGTAATCAAAAAAAAAAAGTCCTCATAGGTTATAAACTTGAATATTGTTCCTATTAACAAACCCAGTGTAAATATCATGCTGTGGTGGATTTAGGTAGGGGTTGTCAGAGGGCCGGGCCCAACCTAAAATTTCTGATTTTTAAAAAGTCATAATTTTTTATTATTATAATTCTTTTTTTTTTAATGTTAAAAATCCGAGGATATTTTAGGGGCTCCCTAAATCAATTTTCTGGATCCACAACCATCATGGTCCAGCAATTAAAGGCTAATACAACTTACAATAAATAAGGAAGCCAGAGACAAGAAACACAGTTCAGTAACTTGGGAATGAAATGCTGTGATCATTAGATCAACATGTTTGTGACCCCCAGTAGCCGATGTTTACTTTAATACTAGGGGGTTGTTAAATACATAAATAAGTTTGGAATGTCTTGGTGGCTATTAATAACTACTTCATCACACGATGTCATCATTTTAATTTAGTCGGAGAAGAAGGGTCCAGTTGTGATTTTCTTCTGGCCGTCTCCTTGGAAACATTATTATGCAGCTTGTTTAATCTCTCCTACAAATAGAAATAAATAATTTATTTGATGTAATTATGAACTGGGAGTGCTAATGCATGTCTGCACTCTGATTCATTTTAAAATTAGTGTACCATTTTTAAAAACAAAAGAAGACAATAGATCTATCAGATAGCGACCTACAAGTTTATTTACAAAAAATGCCACGTGCGATCAGACTGTTTCAAACTTCGCAGATGACTGACTCAGTCGGAGTAAGATTAAAAACTGACAACCTAAAGTAAAATAATTATTACCTTTAATGTAACAGGTAACAATGGATACATTAATTACTTATAATAACTGTATTTTTAATGATAAAAGAACAGAAAAGTTCGATTTGTTTTGACCGGAAGCCACTTGGCACTTTTTGGTATATGAAACAGAAATGTTGGACTGCATTATTTTTGCAGATTATGCAAGAACTTGCAATTTATTTGACGTGTTCCAGGCTAATAATAGTCTGACTTTATTTATCGAAAAAAGCATATCAAGCGCTTTCCAATACTGAATGTTGCATGTTGTATTGTAAATAAATTACGAATGCAGTGGAAAAACATGTCATTATTAATAGCACTTTAATTTTTTAATTTTTTTTATTGCAGTTTTAGTTCGTTCTTTTTTTTTTAATTCCACTAGCCGTCGGGCTAGTGGAAAGTGATTGTTTGGTAGCCCGACTGCAAAATCTACAAGCCACGGGCGTTGGGCTACCATATTCTAGAAACCCTGATACTTGGGATAAAATAATACAAATGAAAACTCCGTATTACACAAAGCTGGTCTGAGACCCGAGAAATATTTATACATAAACCAACCTGAACATTTTGTAAGATATTGTTCACTAATGTGACTCGTCTACGAGATGTGTTCAGCTTTTTCACATATGGCTCCAAGTCAAGTGGCATTTGTCCATTCTCTGCGATCTTCTTTAAATCTAAACAAAAATATATCTCATATAATTATCTTCATGTTAACTTTAAAAATGGTTTAATTTTAAGTTTAAATGGAAACAATAATTTATAATGACAGACAAAAATCCATTCTTATTTATAAATCTCAAAATGAAATTGCTTCAAGACTTTTTTTGTTTCAAAATACAATATACAGTCAAGACTGGCCTAAGTCACCTGTACAGAAAGTTAACCTATAGTGATAATGGCCACTACAAATTCCACTCTAAGCACTGCTTTTTATGACTTTTATGAAAAGGTCACCTATCCATAATGGTCAATACAAATCTCTCCCAGTGTATTAACTATTTGACCTGTATAAAAAGATCACTTGTCTATAATCGCCAAAACAAATCCCTCCCAGTGTATTACTCTTTATTTGACCTGTACAGAAAGAGCACCCGTCTATAACTCACAATGATCACTATTTATCACACAAAATGAAGGGTCAAACATCATATAATGGCCATGTGATTAACTAACAAAACTGGTTTTTAAGATTGTTTCCCCGATTTGTAAAGGGTGTAATAACCATGACAGTTCATCACCAGTGTGATTACTTGGTGGCTTAATGAGAGCTGGTAGGTTGAAAAAAAAATTTCTTTAAACATTTTTGAAAAATGTATTCAGTCTTAGACTTTATATTTATTTTATACTTAATAAATAAATTCTCTTTTATGACCCTAGAAAACCCTCCCTTTTGTTTATTCCTGAACAAGTCGAATATATAACAAAAAAAAATTTGGGATATTTTTATGAGTCCCATGACAGTCACGAGTGTCTCTAATTTTGGGGGTTGATGTTGTGTTGTGTCCTTATGCAGGTTTTGTAAAACACGGTACAAATACCATTTCTTTACCTTCTGCAAGACTATCAATCTGCTGCCTCAGTTCAAACTGACATTCTCTGAAAAATAAAAAGCCAGTGAAATAGAAATTATTTTTACTTTTATCTACTAGTTCTACAAAAAAATGGTTACTGAAAAGGTATGTGCCCACCTTGTACACAGGGTTTAAGCTGGAGTGTAAAAATCATTAGCAATTTGGCTAGAATTTCTTTAGCCAAATTCAGTTTGAGTTAGCCAAGTAAGAGAAAAGGTCCATTTATTTCGTCTGACATCAAAGCTATCAAATTCAAACTCTTCCGATGTTGTCTGAATGAATTTGTGTGGGCATAAAAATGAGCAGACACAGCAAGTAGTATTTAGATGGTTCGCTGACCAATTAAAGGTGGGAATTACAAAAATAACAAGGAAGTAGATAGTCAAAACAGTGGCAGATCAATAGAGACATGCAATTTTCAGATTAGCTGTTTGGCGATTTCATAATCCAATGCATTTGCCAAATTTAATATAAAAGTATTTTTGGCAAATTGGCGAATGACAGCTTAAACCCTGGTACATATTTGTCTGCCTTGTAATCCTATTAGTGCTTTCTGTTCAGTTATCCCAATATAAAATGTTCCCATCACCAACAATAAATCCTGGCTACACCTCTGTTGTAATGCACATGCATGTATGTACTGTGACATAGACATTAATACTTGCTTAATTTACTTTTAAATCATGCAGGAGAAAAATACAATAGAATTCACTGGATCATGTTTTAAATAATTGTTTAGGGCATATGGCAACTTTGATCAATTTTTAATTGCTAAAAATAATTTGGTGCTCTCTGTTGCTATAGCAATATTTTTATCTCTGGTATGCTGTAGTCTGTAGACCTCTATGACACACTGGAAGTGGAAATCCTTAGGCTTAGCCAGACACAATCTTTCACACTGTACATAAGCAAGTTCCCTCTCATTAATAGAACTCGTATTAATTAACTTGTCCTGAATAAGCCGCTCAGATGCACTCTTCATGTGAAAATGCTCGAACCATAATTGTAAACAACCACAAAAATAAGAACTTGGTACCGACTGTTATTATGCAACATTCAGTTTGTAGGAGGTGTCAGACTGATAATCAGTGAGGGTGTTTAAATACTATATTATAGCGTGTCTAACCACTTTACAGAAACCCACCTGACACATTTTACCCTTTCGTCTATTTCATCCACTGCAGGTTTCAGAAGTTCTACCAACCCTTCTGTCAAAGCATCTCGTATGTCTGTATCCAGTGGTTTTTCCACAGGAGACATCAAACTTGTTTTCACTTCCGCCATCTTACCAAGAAAGACAACTCTACAAAATGCTAGTTGAATCAAGAGGCCCAAATTAGGCTGCTTTAAACAAAATTTACACGCATTATTACATGTTAAAGTGAAATCACACCCACTTTCCAGACCAATAACGTATTTACAATAAAATATATATAAAAGTAATCAAGAAATTATGACTGCAATCACAGCCTTGATGTGCTATGCCATTCTATTAAAACTGTTCATGTGCATCTTCATAATATTTTAAACTTAAATATGATTTCCTGGCAAAAGGATTACAAAATGTTGGTTATAAGATTAAAATTGTATTTTAATGGCTTCTTGCTATGACCATCCAGAAACTTATGCCTAACAAGCCCAACCATGGAAATGCATTTCAGAATTATACCCAATCTTATTTTAGAATTTAAAAAAAGACAAAAGAAACATTGACATATTTTTTTTTATTTCAAAGAATTGATTTGTGGGCGATATGTACAACATAAATATTTACAAAAACTACTTATACACACACTAATCAGCAAGTTAACAAGAGATAATACTAATTTTAAATTAAAACTTGAATCCCAGTAGGTTGAATTCAAACATGATTTAACTGAAGAACCTGAATGCTCATTCAAAATGCAATGGTATATATCATATCACATGTACAGAATTATTAGAAAACTGTCAAAGAACTATTTATGCAGAATTTCACACTGGCCTATTCCGTGTTATCTCTGGGCAGGCTCAGCTGTTGAAATATTGGAGGGGCTAGGGGAGCAGACTGAATAGTGCACCATAAATCATTTGAAGAGGGTTTAAAATGTACTCAATAAATGAAAATATTGTTGCAAAAGAAAGGTGTCACAGATTATTGGGGTGTATGTGTCAAATGCCCCCTCCCCCGCTCCACTGGCACGGTTTCTGACAGTAACACTATCTTAAATAAAATTGGTTGATAATCTTCAAAGTAATGTAGTAAACACTTGTAAACTTCTTTTTTTTCTTATAGACTGAGAATTAAAAATGTCATGTACATCACATTTTCATGAAAGGAGTCCTTTAAATAAATTAAATCGATTAACATTTGTAGTGTACAGTCAACCTATAGATGGAATAAGACATACAATCATGCAGCTGTTTAATTAATGCAAAGAAGATTGTAGAGAAGGAATGACAATGTCAAGAAGTAAAGTATGGACAGAAAAATACCTGTAATGTTTAATTCACACAATTCGGGCATTAATCTGCCCTACAATTTGGAATCCAAGATTTTAGTACATTTATAATCACAGAGTAATATATAAAAGAAACAGTTTTAAAATATTTTTTCTATCCTGACATTAACAAAAAAAAACATCCGAAATATTGGAATAGGCCAGATTATATATGTAAATATCCAATAACCAACCAGAAAAATTAAGTGCCACAATGGTCACGAACTTATATTAAGGTAACAATGTTTTAGTGTGTATGGTTTTTTTCTAAAAATGCTTTTGTATGCATGGTTAGAACCTATAAATATTTAAGCATAGGTCTGTGGACAGATTTATTAAATCAAACAAAAACTTTACATAACAAATAAGATTATAGATCATCTTAACTGATTAATTATGATACATGTTTATCTTGCACATACATACATATATGATTATTGCATGATTTAAAAAAAAAAAATTGAGACCGTATTGATTTATTAGTCATTGGCTACTGGATATCAAACATTTGGTATTTTTGACACAGAGTGTGAACCAGCTTTCAACAGTTATTTCATGAATAAAATACCTCGAGTATAAACAAATAAATCAACCTATAAAATGCTTGTTGCCTATCTATTTCTGTTTTTAACAAAATAATGTTTAAACCATGGCCAGGTGAAGGTTACACTGCAGTCAACAGAAACTACTTAAGAGCAACCCCTGCAATTAAGAAAATGTCCACGGGTAAAATTAATACAGTGGAGAAATAGTGTCCACAGCATTTTTCATGGTAATTTTAGCATTCACACGTTTCCAATTCTAGTCAGCAGAAAAAAAAAAAAAAAGCCTTTAAAAAAGTCTGCAGCAAAAAAATCTCCGTGGCATTGTTGATTGCCGCAGGCTGTTCAGGGGTTGAAGAATGACGAACAGTATCAACATAAATTTAAACTCTATCCACTCAAAAACATCTTACTGGCTGATGACACGTATAACAAGTGAACACAGAAAAGAAACTTTCTTAAACAATACACACGTACAGCTTCGCTTTCTTTACATGTTTCCAAACATTATTGCACAATTCACTTTTTAAATACATGTTGCATATACATAAACAGCAGCAAGACAAATGAAGAAACACTTGAGAACTGGTCAATCTTAAGTTTGTTCAACATTGTTAAAAGGGAAATGCAGCACCACCCAAAACGAAATGAAAAAAAAATAATAATCTTTTTTTTTGTAATTTTTGTAATGATGTATTCAACCAGTTTTATTAAAAATTATACTGAAACTCTTTTGTCCGTTTAGATACATATATAATATTATATAACATATCACATTAAACTAAAATAAGGTGATATTAAAACGATGCCTTACAATTTCTTTTCCTTTTGGCCTTTATATCCAAACAACAGAAATGTAACTCCATCAATATAAATGCTGTGTCATTAACTACACAAGAATGTTACAAATGTATACATATTATTAGAATGGTATACTTTAATTTATGTATATATAAATTCTTTTATTTTATCTGCTACAAAAATGACTTATCGGCATGCTAATCCTAACATTAAAATAGTTTTGGAGAATAAAATATTATTTAAAAAAACAACAACAAAAAAAACCTCAATAAATTAAAAAGGACTCAAATTTTCTTTTTTTTGGTAAAATTAGTTTAATTGTACAGCTGATAATGGAAAGCTTAACGCAGAGCAATATTAAGAAATTCATTTTTGAGTATGTAAATGTAAAGTTACCAAGGATCAAACATCAAGAAGTGATCACACAAAACATATGACAGTATTCAAGACAGTGCGACATTTTGGACAACGAACTAATCACATAAATGAAGACATTTGACTGAATCACAAATTGTCAAATTTTTGAAACAATAGCACTTAAAACTATTTACATTAATGCCCATTCATCCACACCCAGCAGATTTAACATGAACAAACATGTGCATGAGTTCATTATTAAAATACAATGAAAATGATGGTTTTCCCATTCAGAAGATGCGTTCTTCAAAATATCATCCATGTTAACATCCAAAATAAATTAAAACTGGTTTGTGAACTAAGTTACAATAATTTGCTGTGGATATATTTATAACTAAAAAGTCTTTTCACCAAACTGATTAAAGCCCAGATATTTGGATAAATGGTGACCTGAACATAAATTGCATGTTTGAGGTATTATTAGTTACTGATATACTCTTTTTAACAGCATTTGTTTTATCACACTGGGTATTAAGCATGCAATGTGAATGATAACACTTGTTTTCACAAAATGACATCACATGAATTAAGTAAATTTAGTGAAAACAATCTTTAATTATTAAGGTTAACAAAAAGAATACCAAATTCATTTTAACATTAGCTAAAACAACAAAGCAGTAATAATCACAAAATCATCTCACTGATCACAAACCTTTTCTTAATAAAATATCCAGCCCTTAATTTCCTCACAATGGCATAGATGGGGTTTGTGGTGTCATTGTACTGCTGTTTCAAACATCTAAATATATTACGCAGTATGCTTATTTTCATCAAGCTGCCGTCAGTGCTATAGCAAAATGATTTAGAAATGTCAAGAGCTGGATAACAATACGTTTTTCAAATTATGGCTTTGTTGTTTTCAATATTGTCACAATTCACCTACCATACTTTATTTAGACCGTCACAGAAATAACTTATTAGCAGCAAAATTTGAAAACAAAACATGAAAATGAAACTGATGTATGTTAAGAAATGTTTAGCATTTTTATTAAGAGGTACAGAATATGTTGATAATTAGTAGATTTATTCGTGTTATGAACAATACCAATGATCACATTCAACGATGTACACAGAATTTCTATAACCATGCAGGTAGCATAGACTTAAGAACCATATGCAAAAAAATAACAAATATTTTTTTAAATAATATACAAGAATCACAAATTATCAAAATTATTGCAATAAATGACAATCATCTGCTATCTTTATGACAGAAAGACTTTTTACCACATTTCAGACCAAAAACTCTCATAAATTGTCACGATTGTGACACTGGGGTGGCGGACTAACGATGTTGAAGGATAGGGTGTCCGGGGGAATGTTCCCCCGGGAAATTTTTAAATGTTGATACTGGAAAAACTATTTTAATGGCTTCTGCACATATTATTGGGGAAGCGGTCGCCACCCCTGCCTCCCCAGTTCTGGCGACCATTTAAATTCCATAGCAAGAAACTTTTGATCAAACTTTCACAGCAGACTGGTTTTTTCAAACAAAAAAAAACCCCTTCCATACTAGTTTGATTCATTCGTAGCAGTCTGAACAAATGTCTATAGTGATTTCATCAATCTTCCGTAGCAGTCCTGCCCAATCATCCACAGCAAATTCATAAATTTCTAGAACTGAAAATGTGAACCAAACTTTCACCGTAGAAAATATTCACCAACACAATCTTCCTATTTTCCCTGTTTATCGAACCCACAAATGTCTTCCACTGAGTCACTGTTTATGTAAAATCACAGACATGCTTTATTTTTTATTAGATTTGTTGTGGTAGTATTGCCCTGCATGTGGAAACCGGGCAGAGTCATAGTCCGAGTCTCGCTGCAACCTCTCTGATATAACCCTCTGCACCTCATCCTCTAGTGCGCTGTGCAATTCACTCTCATCTGATGCCTCACTGGTCAGATTCGCCAGGCTGCTGATTGGCTGAACCCCTGCTGCTGTGGCAGCCCTTTTAACAGACTCCGGGATATACTGCGACATATTTGTTAGACTGTTTGGTGGTCGATCTGCAGTCATCATCTAAAAGTATATTAAGACTAATCTAAAATATTTGTCAAATTTTATATACCTCTTTCACTTCAATAAACTTTAAATCAAGAAACTAATGCGAGCAAGAAATAAATGTGAAAAATGTGACAGCTACATACAGGCAATAAATCATTTACAAATTTAAATTTTACCCAAAAGTGGATTATACAAATTAAGAAATGCACAAGTAATAGGCTTTGGTTTTTTTTTAATGACATCACTAGAGCTCATTGATTTGTTAATGACTGGCTACTGGATGTTAATAATTGGCTACTGGATGTCAAACATTCGGTAATTCTGACAATAAAACAAAAACATTGTAGTTTGATTGTGTTTTTTTTAGTTTAACGACACCACAAGAACACATTAAGTTAACAATATATTTTTTTGTTTTACGACACCACAAGAACTCTGTTTAATGACACCACTAGAACAGATTAAGTTAACAATACTTATTTTTTGTTTAACGACACCACAAGAACAGATTAAGTTAACAATACTTGTTTATTTTTTTGTTTAACGACACCACAAGAACAGATTAAGTTAACAATATTTGTTTATTTTTTATTTAACGACACCACAAGAACACATTAAGTTAACAATATTTGTTTATTTTTTGTTTAACGACACCATAAGAACACATTAAGTTAACAATATTTGTGTATTTTTTAACGACACCACAAGAACAGATTAAGTTAACAATATTTGTTTATTTTTTGTTTAACGACACCACAAGAACACATTAAGTTTACAATATTTGTTTATTTTTTGTGTAATGACACCACTAGAACACACTGTTGTTCAACACAAATGATATGTATAAGATTAATTAAGATAATGTCAACTGTTTACCTTTCTTCGTTTAGGCGGCATTCCTTGAAGATAAGCATCACTGTGTGGAGCTTGGGGACTAGACTCTTTCTGCCGGGCGATATCACTGTTAATCACCGGTACCCAGTCCTGAGGAAAAACATTTACACTGCACAATCAAACATGCTATCACTTTCTTTCATTTATACCGACACTACTAAAGTGTAACATTTTAAGCATGATTATCATTATTATAATTATAATTGGCTGGGGAGGGGAGGGGGGTTGAGAGGGTGTGTAATTTTGTTACTAGGCATGGCAACTGGAAAATGTGGCTGGTGTGTATTCAGTCTAAAATGCAAATGCAAGGGATGCCCAGGCTTCAGTAGCTTGCAGGATCAATACCCCGATAGGTGGTACAAAAGGGCGAAGTGCCCCACCCGAAAATGAATTAGGGTATTTTTGTAGCCTCTCAATGCAAAGATATTGAGAAAAACTGTTTCCATTTATACCTGCATTGATGCAATTTCTATTTTTTTCTCAAACCTTGGGGTGTATGAGATATATCTTGAGGTGTACCGTCAACTTTACTGGCATGTATATAAACCTATATGTGTAAATTCCCATAAATGATGACTTTCTTACGGCTATTTCTTTTAATTATTTTTGAGACAATTTAGTTATATGACAAACAGGCAGCGGAAATCCAGATTAAGGTTGTAAATATGGTAGTAATATAATACTACAAACCGCGGGTACAACAGACTGCCAACTGTCATCATCTCTGTCTGGTGACATGGGAGATTCACTGTGTGACGGTGACTGGCCGTCGCTCGTAGCTCCGTTCATGTACGGACGTTTCACTCGCTCAGAAGGCATTGAGGCATTCTGGGTTACATTATTCAGTTTTGGTCTCTCAGCAGCATTTGGTTTCTAAAATAAAAAATTAAAATTACATTTAAATAAAAAAATTCTGTTTGTTAGTTGACATAATGGTCATATGAAGATGGAAGTTCTCAATCTCATACCCAAGTAAGAAGAAAAACAAAAATAATTAATTTCTATAACAAAAAATGAAGGAAAAACAGAAAGAAGAAAAAGAGACCTCTAAAAATTTGACATTTACTTGTACATTAAAATTTTGTTTAAAGAAATCCATTTCATTTTGTATAATGTATTAAAAAATATGTTACATTTAATTAGTGACTATAGTATAACTTCCACCAACAAAAACAATTGGCTACACAAAACAAAAGATGTATGAACTATGAGTGCAGTAATGGATTAACTTAAAAGCAAAGGTAGCATTTTTGAGGGTCTCGCAATAAATGCTTTTAATGAAGTATCAGACATATTTGTCATAATTATTATCAGGCTGTATAGCAAATGAAAAAATTGAATTACTTTACTATGCAAGAAAATAACTTATGTTTTAGTATTTATTTTATTTAAGACCCCTTTATAACATATTCTACAGACTCCACTCAGGCTTAATCCAGAACTGTATGAGTGAATGAAATTATATTTCAGATACAATTTTCAAAAGCCTGTATATAATATATAAATTCAAAATGACAATATCACATTTAAGAAGAAAACACCCCATTATACAGCTGGATGCAGTGACTTGCACATTACCTAGCAGTGACTTGCACATTACCTAGCAGTGACTTGCACATTACCTAGCAGTGACTTGCACATTACCTAGCAGTGACTTG
>JAULBS010056574.1:0-23085 GCA_032355785.1 Symmetromphalus regularis | reverse complement strand
TTAATGAGGTAAGTTATATATTTTGTTTTTTATTCGTCAAAAACCATGTTCCAAGTAGCGCAAACAGACTATAGATATATATTTTTATACTAGATTCATATAGTTTTATCACTCTATAAGAGTGAATTTTCAATCTGCTTGACTTTACTATTTTAAATTCAGAAGAATATTATATGACGTGAAACTGAATAAATCTAGTACTATGCTAATGGAAAAGTATAATCTAAACACAGATACCTATCAATGTAATTACCTTACTCAGTGGAATCCCTTTGCTGCAGACTTTCGGCTCAATTTTGTGCAAAGGTTTTTCTTTCTTTGAAGAACTGGGACTTTGTTGAGATTCAAACAATTTTTTAATTTGATGAAATGAAAAACTTCGATTGGAGGATAAGTCCGAGTTTAAATCTGACTGAAATTCTTTGTCACTAGTTTTAATATCATGCATAGATTTGTGATGTGATGGTGTTCCATTTAAAACAGAATCTGTATCTGTAGAATTGGATTTAGCATGGGTGCTTCTAATATCATGAAGAGATTTATGAAAGGTTAAATGTCTGTGTGAAAACAATAGGCTGGGTTCTGCCAAGTTCGATGTTCTGTTACATTCAGTAGAATTCACATTTTTTTTCACAGTGTTATTTTCTACAAGTTGTTCATTTGGTGAAACACTAACAGACTTAGAGAATAAATTTTCTAAAGATTTGCTTTTCAAATCAGACCGTTGTCCAGATTCATTAACACTTTTATCCTGTTTTTCATCTGATTTTTTGTTCAGTTTATGTCTTTCTAATGAAAAGGAGGCATTTTTTCTACTAGTATTTCCACTCGGCTCAAACAGTTCTTTCAGTCTAGAAACAAAGACATGTCCACTGAGTTCACTGTTTTCCTTATATTCACTTTCACTGTCAGCGACTGTTTTGGATGGACTTTCTTCACATAGTAAAACATCTCTTTCTGCTGTCCAGTCATTTCTATTCATTGAAGAGCTTGATGGCTGATGATCATGTTGTTCCTCATTACCATCTTTAAAATAATCACTTGAGTTTGAAATTATAGCCTTCTGTTTAAATTGTTGTATGAAATGTTTCTTTTGAGAGTCAATAGTTCCATGTACAATATATGGACTTCTTCTTTCTGTTATCTTAGATGGCGTTGAAGACATAAGTGGATCATGAAATATTTTATTTTCTTTGCTTTCTTTTGTACCTGCTAACAACACATCTCTTTTCATTTTCTCAACTAAATTATTTGCTGTATCCTCATTTTGATGATTAAATTCACAAACTGTATTATTTGTG
The DNA here is from genome assembly GCA_032355785.1 of Symmetromphalus regularis. Lineage (NCBI taxonomy): Eukaryota > Metazoa > Mollusca > Gastropoda > Neomphalida > Neomphalidae > Symmetromphalus > Symmetromphalus regularis. The sequence continues at coordinate 21,784 of JAULBS010056574.1, read as the reverse complement.
AAATTGTTTATGTCATCACCATACTTAGATGTTTGCTTGTCACAAACTGAATTATCTCCGATGTCTTCATCCTGACTATATTCAAAATTCAAAGGATCAGCTGTACTATTTGGTAATGTATCTTCATCCAAACTGTTTGACTTTTTGTCATCCAACACATCTGGAATTGTTTCATAATCATCTTTCACGTCCCTATCATTAACTTGTGAAATTTCTTCTCTCCTGTCACTATCTTGCATTGTAAGATCAACATGTGTAATTTCTTCATTCATGTCACTTTCTTGCATTGTAAGATCAACATGTGTAATTTCTTCTCTCCTGTCACTATCTTGCATTGTAAGATCAACATGTGAAATTTCTTCATTCATGTCACTTTCTTGCATTCTAACATCCAAATGTGGAATCTCATCTTTCATATCACTAAATCGTACACTGAGATCCAAAAGTGGAATCTCTTCATTCAAGTCCTTACGTTTCATTTTAAAACCTGAATGTGGCATCTCTTCATTCAACTCACTATTTTGCACATTAAAATCCAAATGTGGAATCTCTTCATTCAAATTTCTTTGTTGTACAGTAAAATCAGGACTCTGGATGTCAGATACCATTTGAAGATTTTCCTGAGGTTCAACCCTTTGCCTAGAACAAGATAACACGTTGTCCTTGTTACTACCTTGCAAGAATATTTCACAATGTGTTACAAAGTTATTTTCCTCAGCTAAAGAATCCTCAATAGATGAATCTGAATGAGATGAGTGAACATCAAACTGTTCATCTGGTTTTACAACTTCTGCATTCTGAATGCTTGTAACATCAGAGGAATAATCTTGAGGGATATATTCTATTTTGCTGCTGATATAACCTGCATTCACAGTCTTATCACATCTTATATAATCTGAACTTTCACTGCGTTTTTCGACTTCAGTGTTTTCTTCATTCTGTATCCATGTATTGTTACAGCTTAGATAATCTGAAGTGTTGGTTTTAACTTCTTTATCAGTGTAATTTTCATTCTGTTCAATGCTATCTTCATTCTTGATGCACGTATTGTCACAGCTTAAATAATCTGAACTGTTAGTTACAGTTTTTTCACCATAACCTACATTCTGATCATTTGATTTAAAGTTTTCGTCATTCTGGTTGGATGAAGTGTTAGAGGTCAGATAATCTGACATGTTATTTTCTGTTTTGCTGTCAACAGAACTGTCATTCCGCTTATTGACAAAGTTACCCCCTTCACCTCTCTCCACATTGTAGCTCAGCTCGCAAGCATTTTCCTCAATAATTGGACTCAAAAGGCTGTCTTCATACAGACATGACCACTCGACATTTTCTTCCTCTCCATCACAATCTTTGTTATCATCAACTTTTGCCAGTTTCCAAGCAGATGCATCACACTGTAAATCACTTGATTCAGTGAACTCAAACCCCTCTATATTTTCAAATATTCTCCTTTTTAACCCACTATGAATATGACTATCAAGAATAGTGGTATAATTCTCTTGATCTCTGAACTGAGAGTCAAAAGGTGATTGGTTATTTCCCTTCAGATGGTCAAAATCAAGAGAAGAGAATGATCTGTACTGACCGGACTCCTCACCAAGTCCAGAATCATCTTTGGAAACAGAAGATCCATTACACAATTGGTCTGACTGTTCCACTGTGTGAGCATCAGACTGCTCAAACATGTTGTCATTGAATTCACTAATATCTCCACTGGTACCATCCATGTCAGTGTTTTCAGTGAATGAGTCAACAATACCTGAATCCATATTCGTACATTCAAGTACAGAAACTTCATCCTCACCAATGTTGTCCATGTTTTCATCCCCAACAGCATCTCCAATATTAGATGTCTGTAGTACATCATTGTCTAGACTATCAGTAATATTCATGTCAATGTTTTCTGTGAGAGAATCAACATTATTGACATCTGAATCAGTATTCTCACATTCAACAGTTAACAATTCCTCCTTGGCAATATTCTCCATATTCTCATCATCCAAATAATCTGATTGTTCCACCACATAATAATTTTCTAGACTACCAGAAGAATAACTAGAATTGATTTCTTCCTGAACAGTCTTTAATAAAAATTCATTACCATCTGTACATCCTGCAACAGAATTACCCGCATTATGTTCTTCTTTAGCACACTTCACTGGTGTGACAATATCAAACTTAGTTGAATTATATTCCAGTGTAACCGAATCAGCATCATCCCCAACAGTTATGGATGTTGTACCATCAGTTTCTTCAAATTCATCTCCACTGTTTGGAATCACAACAAAAATATTGCCCTCCATATAACCAACAATTTCCTTATCTACACTGTCTTCACTGTCAGATTTAACTTCCATAGTACCACTGTCAGATTTAACCTCTCTAGTACCACTGTCAGATTTAACTTCTTCTCTAGTACCACTGTCAGATTTAACTTCTTCTCTAGTACCACTGTCAGATTTAACTTCTCTAGTACCACTGTCAGATTTAACTTCTCTAGTACCACTGTCAGATTTAACTTCTCCAGTACCAAAAACACTGTGCACATCTTTATCGTCTAGCAACCATTCTGGTTCTGATTCTGAAAGTGGAGTCACTGGACTTAAAAGTAGTGAGTCTGTGTCAGAAGGCTTCAGATCTGAATTAGTATTTGTTACAAAGCTGCTGTTTCTCTCAGTGACATTAACAGTACTGTTTTTTGTATCAGATATGTTTACAAAGCTAGTGACATTAACAGTGCTGTTTATTCTATCAGATATGTTTACAAAGCTACCGTTTCTCTCAGTGACATTAGCAGTGCTATTTACTATATCAGATATATTTTCAGAGCTGTTTGTTCTATCACAAATGTTGACAGTGCTATTGTTTCTATCAGAGATACACACAGCACTACTGGTTCTACCACAGACTGGCTCTACAACCTTCACCTGGTGCATGTACTGGTCATGAAATGACTCCAGCCTTTGCACAATTCCAAACTGAATTGAAATAGTCTCAAGCTTTGAACTCATAATGCATTCATCATCTAGCCCAGGCATTATAAATTAAACCTGATCATATATATTGCACAATTCACAACAATTACACAATTTAAAATGATGTTTTTCAAGTCACTGATTATTTTCTGTATTTATAAATAACTACAGTACTCTATTCAAAACATATACATTTGTATCTAATCCAGAAATCAGTCCCAACCAATTTGTCCTTAGGTTCCAGATTGGCTAATAAAACTTGAACAATTAGTACAGCACTTTAAACCAGCATATTTTATCAGTGATAAATGAATCTAGTTTAAACAAAGTCCATTACATTTAGCAGCTTCAAACAATATCTGAATTCCATTTAGATCAATGAAAACTAAAATTATAAATCGTCACTGCTGCAACAGTTCATCAAAATAAACAGCAATGTATGATATTTCACCATCGCAACAAATGTCTCTGTATCATGTGATAAATATATATGAAGAACAGTTTCTTGTCATCTCCCTCCTTAAATATCCAAACAAATGAGAACAAAAATTCTGAATCAACAACACTTAAAACAGTAAAAAAAAAATGGCAATGTACCATTATTCAAAATGAACGACACTGCACTATTGTAAGAAATGCTGTTGTATCATGTAATAAATATATGGAAAACAGTTTCTTGTCAACTGCTTCCTTAAAAGTTAACTTAACATCCAAAACAGTCAAAATTAATGGCAATGAATTATGCCAGGTGACGATACTGCTTCATGACATTTGTTGACACTATGTCATGCTATCTCATACAGTAAATAAACCAGGTTGTGAATATTAATCCTGTAGAGAAGAAACACTGTGAATACATGTACAATGTATATCCAAACTTCCTTATATAAAGCCAATTGAAATAAAGGAACAGAAAAATTCTGAAATGTCTCCACTTGAAATGATCTTTCAGAATGAAGGCACTACATCATGCCGACCAGCATGCGAGGACACTGCATCATGACGACACTGCATCATGTCAACTGATACAGCTAATAAAGCATGTACACGGAGAGATGAAAAAGTCCAGTGTTTGATAAGAAGCTCAAAAGTTCAGTTCTGATAGATGATTGCCATGTACGAGTTATAAATCATACACAGCATGATGTCTGTTGACAGTGGTGACAAGCACAGTTTTCACTGTGACAAACTGCAATCATCAACTTGTCATATTGTCACATACTTCACAGTTTATGTCAGAAAATAAGTCAATCTGACCTTGTTTACAACCATTCAACCACATTTTAAACACGCCCCTTCACATTCACAGAACTGACAACTAACAATTGAATAATTCACTTACTAAATGATTACATAAACTGTCTAATTACAAAAAGTTACAGTTGGTTAAATTTTACAAAAATCACCAAACATAAACAAAATATGTCTGTCTATTATAAGTCGAGGATATTTTGTAATTCAGATGAAAAATCTGAAGACATTTTAAAGTTGTAACTCCAGTACTTGTTCCATCTTCCAAGACAATTGAAGACATTGGAATCCTTATTCTAATAACACCTGTCTTTAGTCCTTTTTAACTTTCACTTCTCAGGTTACATAATTTATCACATACAAGTATTTGTTAAAGATACACTGATCAAAAGCACTGCCAAATATTTAACACCTCTTCCACATCACTGATTATAAAGTTTTAATAAGTATTCCATTTCCTTTCCTATGTAGATATTGTGGAAAAGACATTCCTTTATCATATATACACATATAACTCTGGATAAGGATATACATTTCTGTCAGTCTTTATAACAATAAGTCATGCAGTACTTCATGACACCATTTTCCTATGATCAAATCTCCATTACATCCGTGTTCTCTGACAGATTAATACTCCTACTACATAACTTTAAATTTCACAGTTTAAAATTCCAGTCTGATTATGTCTTAGTGAAACACATTAAACATGTCAAATGGATTAAAGTATCAAACATGTCCTTATCTCCTTTCTGTCTTCATAATAGTCTTACAGGTAAGTAACACACATTCCAACAACTGTAGCATGTTTCAGTGATTTTATGTTCCATAAGTACATTATTCTAGGTTGATAATGCACATAGAAAACAATTCTAGGTCCCTGGAAAAAATCTGAACACAAATCTTATTTCTAGAAGTTCTGGATGACTTACTATCCTACATCAGAACATATTTCCATTAATATTAAATCAACTGTGACACATACGTGTATATGCACATGCACCTATAGATAACACATACCCATAGATAACACATGAAACTATAGATAACAAATGCACCAATAGGTAACAATGACTTATTTCTGTGTTCATGTAATATCTTTAAGAAATACTGTTCCTGCTGAGCTTATTTTCATGTGACAAAACAGAATGCAGATTCTATTCATACATGAATAGTCATCTCTTTCATCTCGACACAACTGTCAAATTCCATAAACATGAAATCTAACTTCACAATATTTCATTCATGATTATAATTTGTCCCAATAAAACTATCCACTGAATTAAAGTATCAAACATCTGTTATCTTCTTGCTGTTTATAGTAGTCTTCGTATATAATAAATTATTCAAGAACTGCAGTTTATGAGTTTCAACATACAAATACAGTTGCATTTACAGATAACAACATGTTTCTTTCTCTTCAGGTTATATCCTTTATTGTTCTACTTCCTTCAGTTCTTCCTTGATAAAACATAATTCAACATCCAGTCACATTTATAATCTGACTCACACAAATTATATTCTACACATGTCAAATCTTAAACCAGTTTCAAATTCCATTCACAAGTGTAACTATGTTCAAGTGACAGCGACTGTGGATTAAAGTATCAAAACAACTTATCTGCTTACAATTTATAACAGTTTTATGCAACACACATTCCAATGTCAATTAAAATATCTTTAACCACAATAAAGGTAGACACAATCTGCTGACATGCTGGTCCTCAATATTGTTATACAAAGTAACACAAAGTAACAACATGAGTTACCGCATATTCTGGTGTACTCGGTATACAGTAGTATATCCGTATATATTCTCTTGATCCGGTGATAAGCTTGACATGCCACAGGCACATTATAGATCTTAATCGTCAGTAGCAGTGAGTTGGTAGCGAGTTGGTCGGTATGCAGTGAACTCCTTGACATTCGTTATGCTGAATTAAACCTACAAACTCAATAGACTTTCTAGTCTAAATACAAAATTATGCAAAATTACACAATATTAAAAATGTGTGAGGCCCAATAAAGGTAATATTTGTGCTTTTATATATCGAATAGTAGAATCAAATTCAAGTGAAAATGTTAAAAGTGTAGAAATGTATTTTATAAGTTTGTTGGTTAGAAATGAAAAAAATATTTAGCTGTCTAAAAACATAAGAGTTAAATGTACAGGGTATGCAGAAAATTGGAAACTGAAAATGTATGCATTCATATATGGTTATTTTTACAGACTGTATAATTAGAAAATATTTGACTGTTAATTATGATTAAATTTCTCAATTTACAAAAGGGCTGAAATGTATATTAAAAAACCATGGAATTAAGAAATACAAATATGAATATCATTAATTTTATTGATTGTATAATTAAAAATAATTCTCAATTTAAAAAAAAATGACTTAAATGCACATTTAAAAAAATGATGTTTAAGAATATATGAATTTGAATCTGATAATTGTCATTGATTGTGTAATTAAAAAAAAATCCCAATTTCTATTTGATCAAGAAATTTCTCAATTTGTAAACAAACCAGAGATTCTGAAGACCTAGATTTAAAATATTTAATTAATAATGTTATCACCTGACAAAACAGCATCAGGCTAATAATAGCAATATGCTATATTAAAAGCTTTAAATATTCATTTAGAGATCAAACCATGATGGGCTGCACAGCACGACAGTATTGATCCAGTCATAAATATTGCAAAAGTAAATAACACCCGTTACTATAATGAGCCAAATACTGAGCTGATCAATTGATTGCAGACATTCTTCCAGCTGAACAAACTTAACTTATAACTTATGTACCATGAAATGAGTTTAAACCAATAAATTGAAAAATCTGGTTTAAAGTCTACTGTACTATAAAACACTGTATTTGATGAAATGATACTGATAGAAAAATCCTTAAAAGATTGAGTTAGAAATGTTTTATCACTTTTCATTAAATTGTTTTTACATTTATTTAAGAACATCAGTGATAAAAAGACTGTATCAAATGTAATTCCACATATATCAAAAACATACTCAATCCTTTGATAAGTCAACATTATCAAGTATTAATCCTTCAGGAAATTCACATAATTATATTAAATCCTTTAAGAAATTTACTTAATCCTTCGTAACATAACATGTACTCCATTTTATTTAGACATACTCGGTTATTTGGAACATTCCATCACAATAAGAACATTTACTAAATCCTTCAGAACATAACAAAGATACAATCCTTTGAGACATTAACATTTACCCAATCATTTAGAAAATAAGCTTTCATTCAGTCCACTGTGACATACTGTTTAACACAATTTTCCAAACTCATTCCTTAAAAAAACTAATTTTTACTAAACCCTTTGCAATATTAACATTTGGCATAATACTTTAGAATAGTGTACTACATCCTTTGGAACATATGTAGCAATTTCTCAAATATATATCCTTCAAAAATTAACTTTTTCTCAATCCTTTGTGACAGTACCATTTTTGGATATTTCTTTAGTATATTGTATAAACCTTCAGAACATATGGGATAATCCTTCAGAACACTGTAATAACACTTTAGAATATTGTATTAAGTCCTTTGGAACATATGCAGCAATTTCTCAAAAATATATTCTTTACAAAATTAACTTTTACTCAATCCTTTGTGACGTTAACATTTTGGCTGTTTCTTCAGTACTGTATGAACATTCAGAACATATGGGATAATCCTTCAGAACACTGTACATAATACTTTAGAAAATCCTTTGGAACATATTCAGCAATTTCTCAAAAATATTTCTTTTAAAAAATTAACTTTTACTCAATCCTTTGTGACATTAACATTTTGGATATTTCTTTGAATGAACCTTCAGAACACTATACTCAGTTCTTCAGAATATTACTTGTTCAGACCATTTACATCCTAGAGTTTGTTTCCTCATTACATGGAATATTGCCATCAGCGTTTTGGTCGATCCTCAGCATATACCAACTTTTCTATAAACAGCAGCAATCGATTGCCAGTGAATGAAATGATTTCTGACCATCCCAGGAAAACTGTCACATGTTAGTGATGGCACGCCACCAAATTCAATTCACTGCATGAGAAGCGTGGTCAGGTTTACTGGACAAACAGAAAGACTTTTCATTTAAAATCCACTGTCCACAGAGACACAAATATATGAAAGCCGACATCAAATAAACCAGTAGAAACACAGGTTTGTTTTCAGTGAAATTTCTCAAGAGTTTGTGAACAAAGGTTCTTAATAAAATATCAAAAACAGTCTGAGTGTTGGAGGTCCAAGCTTAATCTTATTAAACAAGTTTGCGATATATCTCTGATTGCTTAGTTAACAGTAAACACGTGAACAAATAGAGATAGTTGTTTAGATGCTTCTCCTTTATCATACATGCTCATCTGGACAAGTTGAGGTGAGATCAAAATAACATGTGAAAAGTCAAGGATGTCAATTTTGTCAGAATAGTTAATATATCAAATGACTGGTCCTTTCAATATACATAGTGGCTAGTATGCTAACATAGATATTAGTAGTTGTCTAGAAAATTAAGAAATGAATCACATTTATAATAAATGCATATCTAAGCAGTTGAGGTGGCCCAGGTACTACACTGGTTAAGCTATCTCAGTCGAGGCATGGGATTTTTAATATCGATACCAGCTCCAACCCAGAGTGAGTGTTCTGCAACTGGTTTATCAAAGACTGTGGTATGTGCTATCCTGTCTGTGGGATAGTGCATATACATGTAAAAGACCCCTTTCTGCTTATCGATAATAGTCACATAAGTGTGGTGGCAGCAGGTTTCGTCTCTCTTACTAACCCTAACCTCTGTCCTGAACAGACAGCACAGGAAGCTGATCTGTGTGCCCAGAACAGCGTGCTTGAACCTTAATTGGACATAAGCATGAAAACAACCAACAGATGAGGTGAGTAGTTAAGAATTTAAATTTTGACAAAATGGTGACCATGTCATTATGTATACTACTAATTTTGGGTATGTATGTGCTTATATGCAGGTAATGGTATGCAAACAGTGAAGATAAATATTTGAGTAAGTCCTTACCTATACAAGAAATGGGTCTCACCAGTTTAAATACATGTAAAAATGAAATGTGTCAACGCAATATCAGTGTATAAACATTCATAATAGAAATTATTTATAATTTATATTCTAGAAAAAGTCTTAATTTATAGATGAAATGTCGAGTTTTAGCAAAATAATCTTTTAATTTTTTGTTTTGGTTTTATTAAAGTGGATGGTTTTACTATAAAGACTTTTTATTTTAAACATTTATAATAGAAGAAGACAAAGCTGTTATTTTTTACTAAATATATTTTTCCTTCAGCTCTTCATCATTCTCCTAACTTTTTTCACATCATGTTCAACTTTGAGTTAGTCACCTATTAAAATATCAATGTATGAGTACCCACAATGCTAAGTATCCTATTTCTATACAATTCAGTCTACTGTATTGTGTAAACAGCTATATATATATATATGTCATGACTCAAACAGTACTAAAATGCTGCATTGAAAGGTTGAAATATTCCAGCTCTTACAGTGACCAGTTTATGTATCTATATATGGAAGAGAAGTTGACAGAAACACTTATGTATGCAATAAATGAAACACCGGGACATATAAAGACATTGTGAATGATTGCAGTAAATTCATATACATTCCTCAGACAGTCAACATGCCAGGTAGACAAGTGGGATGGTTCACATCAAGTGAAAATGTATCTTACTCATAACATTAATTATTTGTAAGTTATAAAGTAAGTTCTGCCTCAAGCAGTAATCGTATGAATGTTAAGTGACCTCAAAAGATACGAGTTATAGGTAGGTTATTTTTCATATGAAAACGAGCTGAGTACTTCCAACAAGGGCCGTCAAGAGCAGTGGTAGGCCTAGAGGCTGAGACTAAGATACTGCTCAGGTATCTTTTTAAAAATGTACGGGCCCTTGGGCATCCATGGGCCCCAGGGCACTTGCCCCTGCTGACCCTCCTACTCAGTAGGCCTGCTTCCAACACTGTCTCATCAATATACTGATGTTTATAAAAGTTTTTAAATATTAACAAATAAAAAAAGAGAAAACATTTAGTGAGTTCTGTTTTGTATAAAGATACTATTTTGGACTGAGTGAATATCAATTTCTTGGATCACTAAAACATAATATTGTCCTCATGGTGGTTAATAACTGATAATGATAACAGTTTTATTATTTATATTTTGTTTGCTTTTATAAAATCCTGAGACTGAAGTATAGCTCACTGGTGGTGCTAGATATCTTCAGATCAATCGTACTCAGTAGACACGTAGGTTTTTGGTTCCAGTTAGTGTCATGACTGTTAAATAAATGTAATATGTCCTGTTTGAAAATTGCTGGATTTTCAATGTTTAAAGATAAACATACCAGTAAATGAATATTTATGACTCAGGTTGTATTGAAAATTTGCTTTGTCAACTGAAGACAAATCCTGTCCATATATAGTGTTCTGTAGTTATAATTGTATGCATTGAATAATTTCAACAATCAATAAGAAAAAATATCACAACCTAAACAAGCTGGGCAATCATATAATCAATCACAAACTGTACACTGTAAATAATACAATCAAAATGTTACAACTTACAAAGAAAACACAAACAACTGCTATCACTTTTAGACCTGTTATCAACCATTTCCTTGCATATTCAAAACACTGAATGGAAAACAGAAAATCAATACCAATTTTACCAAAAGAATGCGCAAAACTTGAAAATTTCCTCAAAATAACTACACAAAAATGAACAAAAATTTAAATACATCTAAACCATGCAAAATGCAAAAATACATCAAAATTAAGAATAAAAAGTCCAAAAATAGACCTAATCCTTGAGGAAAATAATACACAGAAAATAATCCTGTCTTGGGATAATCATTTTTCTTTGTTGTTCAAACTGGGTGACTGTCTTTGTGTGAATTAACCATTGAGCTGATCATGTGACAGTCATATGGTGCCATGTACAAACTTTGAGAAATCAATATTCATTCATTATTAATCAACTAGCTCAAATGTAAAGCAAACAGCCCACATCATATGCATAATAGAGGGCCAACACAAAAACAATGTCTGGTACAAGCCCATAAGACTTATACTTCTGATATATTTTCTCTGCATCACTAATAATTTTGCCAACATAAAAATGTAATTCATTTTGCTATTATTAAGACTGTTGATGAACAGACAGACAATGCTTGGTTTTGTTACTGAAGCATCTGCATTGTAAATCACCATCTTTAAGAAATAAAATTTATTGTTTAATATATATAACTAAATATAGTCTCTGTACACCTATTATTGACTGTAATTGTAAATTATAATAATAAATTGAAGCAATTTTTAAAACCAATATTATTACTTTTTTTAATTTCTTATATATGTACTATTTCATAAATTACGCATTATTATTAAGAAAATAATCTAGAAAACAATGTTGACTGATAAAAATGTCATTAAATGTAGTGATCTCACATTGGCGTTACAGGTCCTTGGGTGGTCATATTGGCCCTCTGGTTGCTGTACTGGCCCTCAGTGTTGCCTCAGGCCAAAATAGCCACCAGAGGACCAACACGAACACCCTCAGACCTACATGTATATCAATGCCAATATGAAAATACACATTTAATAACTAAACAAAATAAGTAACGAAGAAAAGTAACTCTAATTTCAAGTAATTTATAAAATTGTGAAAATAATTTTTGTTCAGTAATGGTTTAAAACTGAAATAAATTTTCATATTAAGATATTAATTGACTATCACTACTGGATAATATGAACTATTATTCTAGAAATAAACTTGGTTGATTCTGTAGTATTAGATTGAAAGGCTCACTTACTGATAATACAATGGAGATAATTTATCAATGTTGACAGACAATTGAGATTATACATGTATTTTACTGAATAGTTCTTTAGAACACTAATAACAAACATTTTTAATAAACATGTTTCAATTTCTCATACAATTTCTATTTATTGGTGCATTTCTGTGAATCAAATTACCCACATACTAGTGTTTAGATGGTAATTATAAACTGCTATTACTGTATTTATTTAGTTGAAAATGAGAAACACTGATGACACTTGAGAAAAACACTAACTGAAGCCTCTGACACAGATATAATACTTGTTTATCCTAATACTTCAAATCCTGTATTGTTAATCCTGCAACACATTGATAATCCTGTAATCCATGAAAAACAATGTAGTATTCAGTATTTAGTGCATTCTATCCAAACCAATAGTCATCTAATCCAAATATCTGACTAATCCAACAAAACTATATCAAAACTATATCTCTGTACAAAAGAGTCCAAAGGAAGTAAAGAAAAATATAAAACACCTGTATTCATGAATCACAGGAAAAACAGTGATGATACAAAGAATTCACAAAACTAGAAATGCCAATCATATGTTAAGTACAATCCTTAACTAAGATCTGTCAATGAAGACATCAGTCTAAAACGAGATTGATTTTCAGTATTAAAACTATTTATAATATGAGAAAATGTTCCTGCTCTTTCTTTTCTCTTGTGAAGTCAGGCGAGTTTATACCCACAGGGAATATGTTTCAACGGTTTTATGATTAAAACAATGAAATAATAAGAATGGTCCACTAACTTTCTGTCTAAACCAGCATACACTAAAATGATTTAGGCAAAGTCTATGTACTGTGCTTATATATAATCATGGGTAAATAACAAAAAATCAGTGATTCTTCCAACTGACTGGATAATCCTGAGATATGATCAATATATCACAAAGCCTAATCAGAAAACAATCCTCTTAATCCAGTGATTAAACAAATAATCATTAATGAGGATCATGATAATTCTTAATCCAAATTCCTAGTGATGACTGCAGTTTTATTATGTTATATTAATAATACATGAAACATGACATACATGTAATTGAAAACTGCACCATGACATAACAAGCACATGGTTTGTCATCTGTAGGCCAATAGCTGCAAGATATATTTAACTTAAAAAAACAATGGGGTTTTGATAATCCCATTTAACAATGAGAACCCCTGTTAATTAATTCATTATCTGCTCAGTCACACAATAGGTGTTCCTAAACCAATAACAGTAAGAATCTAATCCAATACATATAGCAACTACTAGAATAAATAGATAAATGCTGAACAAATATTAAACAAAATCCCTGCTATTTGAAGATGGTATATGAACTGTTTTGATGCAAGCATGTTAGAAGTTGATCTCAAACTGAGCCCTAATCAAGACAACAAGGTCCACCATCAGGAAGTGCTCACCTTCTGTAAACACCCAGGATCATCACTAATTTAAAAGTGATTCATGAGTACATGTCATCACGGTTTTGACAATACGTCCATTGGACTCCATTTCATAGAGAGATAAGTTTTGAATACACATTCTGTCATAAATTTAAAATCTGGCAGATGGTAATGAACCATTAAGGATAGAAACAGTTTTTGTAGTTGAAATAGACACAAGTTAACAAGAACAAGTGACAGCCGTAATTTGATTGTTTAAGACAGGACTAGAAAGATCACATTTAATCAATTCACACCAGCTTCCACCCAAATCATTAAAACGCATTAACCTTTAGGCAAACAAGATTTGAATGGTCACCACCAGCTATTGATTCAATTAGTTGTGTAAATCAATGTTTCTGTACATTCTTGGAGGTATTTCCTATAATTCAGTAAAACTATTAATTATATCGTTATAGCATACAAAAGCTGAATGGTCACCTTTAGCAAGGGTAGATCCAGCCCTGATTACCACTGACACCAACCTTTTAAATCCTGCAGGTATATCCTATAAATCAGTAAAACAATTATCCTTTGAACAAACAAGAGCTGAATGGTTACTATGGACTATACTAACATCAAATATTGAATGAATCCAACATACGTAAGTAAGGTCAGTTATCCCATTCCTGTAGGTATATATATATCCTATAATTCAGAAAGGTTATCATACATGGGCCAATTACATAGATTCTTAAATCCTTCCTTCTCTTAAAGATTCCTGCTGGCATTTGCTATAATCCAATAACATGGCTGACCATCAAAACACACCTGTGATAAGCACTAACATCTCCTGTGACTGTCATTATAATAAAATTTGTATCTACAGCTGGACAAACCTGTGCAATAGCCATCCTGACTGTCCTGTTAATATCGGCATCATTTCTTCATTATTAGGAATAATAAAAGTTCCTGTGGCTGTCAAATATTGGCTAACAGAGGCACTGTAATACCTGGGACCTCCTAACATGTCACCATGGTTTTATTGATTTGGCAACATTGATCATAAGGCTGTTCCAACTCTGGTAAATAATGGTGATCCCTCATTCATGATTCATGTACATACCCTGGAGATTTCTGGCAAACTGATACACAAATTTTATAACAACTAATAAAATGATTTCACAGTAAAACATTAGAAACAATAAGACACATCACCTGGGTTTCCTTGATTTGATTTTATTATTTGATTTTTTTTAACAACACCCTTTGAGCAGATTGATTTATTAATCATTGGCTATTGGATATCAAACATTTAGTTATTTTGCATGTAGTCAAGTATGAGCCAACATCCAATGAGTTTTGAACCACTGTCTTCAGCTTGAGAGTCCGACATTCTACTGCTGGACCACTAAGGCTAGGGTTTCCTTGAAGTCATTTTTAACTGGTTTACCAAACACCAATTAGAAACCACTGAATCCAATACAGCATTTCACTGTTCACAAAAACTGGTATCATCGTTGTTTTTGCACTAATTAAAAAATACATGTCCTTATGATTTTGACTACATTTTGCTTGAACTCTGCTTCGTACATAGATCCAATTTTGATCACAATAATGGAAATGTTCAGATTTCCCATAAATCTTATTAAATTAATTTATCAAAGGTGTCAGAAGCTGGCCAACTCTTTCATATGGACTATGTGTCACAATTACCAATAGCTGATGATTATTAAATCAATGTGCTTTAAAGGTATCAATAAAAAAATAAATAATAATAAAATAATAATAAAAAATAATAATAAAATAATAATAATAATAATAAAATAATAATAATAATTAAAAAATAATAATAATAAAGTTAAGTGACAGATGTAAACCGTACAATGAAACACCTGAATTTTGAACTTCCCTTCATGTATTGACCAAACACTTCAGAGTTGTTAAAACAGGTAGAAAATCCTTCATGTAAACAGCTGTCTCGCAATTTAAATAAAACTACCCATACATCAGATGTAAGCTGTTACTGATATGAAACTGAACATAATTAATATTGAGAATGTAAACTGACAATTAGGAAGCTTGTGATGAATAAACAATATGGCCGGCTGTGCTATTTCGATCTTGAACTCACATTTTGAACATGAACACAGCCCTGGTTGTGTAGTGCTTAGGTCATTGAACTCAAGTATGCTAGGTACTAGGTTCCAACCCCAGAAGAAGCATGGAATGTTTAATATCAGTACTGGCTCTAACCTAGACTGAATGTTTCACAATGCTTAACTGAAGATTGTTTTCACAAAACTTTTTAAGTCTATAATTTGGATAAATGTAAATAACAAACATTCTGTTTGATACACATTTGTACTGTACATGTTGATAAATTCTTATTAAACTATTAAGCATTTGAATTAAACTATTAAGCAAAGAATTGTTTGGGTTTCGTCACCTCAATGTTTTTAGTTTTTTTTTACTTTATTTTTATGCAAGTAACCAGACATTACAAAAAAAGCATATATAATTAAAAGAAATTTGTATATTTTTGGATATACATGTAAATGGTTCTGTGCAGCGAAATATTATACAAATAACAGGAATATGCTATTATCAGGAATGGAATTAAGTGGACTTGATTGTATCTATAAAAAGTTCATGTTTGATATACTGTTACATTATTGAAACAGCATTCGAATTAAATAATTAAAGAGTTGTCTGGGTTTTGTCACCTAAGCTTTTTTGCATGCATTAGGAATGGTAAACATTGGTTTTCTCAACCTGATATCATTCAATAGACATGGTGAGTTTTATATATATATATTAAAAAAAGCACTCTTCAACAAGGTGTAGGATCACTTGCTCTGATCAGTTTCACAACAGATATATTACTGAGTCTTTTTATTTTAGTTTTTTTATTTAACAACACCACTGGAGCATATTGGTTTATTAATCATCAGCTATTGGATGTCAAACATTTGTTAACTTTGACTCATAGTCAGGTGTGAACCAGCCTCCAGCAGGTTTTGAACCACTGTCATCAGCTTGAGAGTCTGACATTCTACCGCTGGACCACTGAGGCTCTCTGTTAAATATATTGTAGGCAACATTTTGCCTCCCACCTAAGAAAACATTAACTATTACCCTTAGAATACTGCAGCCAGTGTTTTTGTTATATTTATTGGTGACTAGGGAGTGTAAATAATTCAGAAAGCCCTGCAAATTTATTCATCTGAGGACAACAATACATGCATTAGAGTGACATTGATTTTTAGTTGTTCAAATTTGTTTTATGATGTCAAATTTTCCCATTCAATTTTTCTGTGCATAACTTTGGTGATTCATTAATACCCACATAGAATCAAATTGAAAATCAATGTCACGTTATTGTCACACAAAGATCTAAACAGAGGTATTGCAAATGCACTTTACTATTTGGAATATGAGGTAATTAGCGTTATTGATAAAGGAACAAAATTAGCTCATAAGTATTCATGGTAAAGTGATTTTTATGGTACACATTTGACAAAATGATGATTGATGGATGATTAAAAATTCCAATACTTTTATTTCCCTCAGGATAGACTGAACATTAAAATATCTTTTCATAAATCCGAATTGATCCTTTTTTAAAATTAATATAAAATTATTTGAATATTACTAGTGCAATGAATATATCAGCAAATAACGTTTCTAAGTTTTTATATTTATTAAAATAGGTATAATAAATTAATGGAAACAAAAGAATGGACAGTTGGAAGAATGAAATAAAACATATTTTGTAATAACTAAGTTTACAGGCTTTTTGCATACATGTATTACCCATAACTGACAAAATATTTGTGTACACCAGGTTATATTTAATTGTAAATACCTTAATTATAACTTAATATTACAAATAAAATATACATGTACATTTGTACATGCATGTGCTGTCTATAATCCACAATTTAGCAAAATCAACATTTTATAAAATTAAGAAGGGACACAACTCTGGACATCTTAAGTTCAAAAAGTGTAGCAAAGCATGTTGATAAAATTATAACCAAGAATACTATTAATCAGTGGATACTCCAGATGTAACACTAAAGATAACTGCTAGTGCTACACAGATCAGCTGATCAGCTCAAACAATTAATCAATTCTACATTTGTAGTTATCCAGCCTTTATCCAGATATCAGATCATAGGGATGTAAAAACTGAGATATCAGATAATAGGGATGTAAAAACTGATATCAGATCATGAAGATGTAAAAATTGAGATATCAGATAATAGGGATGTAAAAACTGATATCAGATCATGAGGATGTAAAAATTCAGATATCAAATCATAGGGATGTAAAAACTCAGATATCAAATCACAAACCAATTCATACTCGTCTGCCCTTAAAATACAACCCAAAAAATTCAATTGACAAGAATATATTATAATCAAAACCAAATAAAGAATCCAACCAACACATAAACAGGAATTGAAGAAGAAACCAACCACCAAAACATACAGAAAAGCTTCAAAGTGATAGTTTCTTTTGCATTCATGAGACAGTGCACTTCAATATTTGACATTTTACATTTCATTGAATTATATTTATGTTTATCCTTCTGCATGTATAAACCACTGATGTTTGTTAAGAAAATAAGAATAATTTTTCTAATATTCATAAATGTATTACTATAAAATTTTAAATACAAACATTTATGTTTATGTATAAAAAAAAATATTTACATGAAAAAAAATATGATTCTTACATAATATAAATTTATAAAAAATTATATTAATTTAATGTACATATAATACACCAAAAAACAAAAGAAGAAACTGTCATACATTATGCACATCATACACACATAAATGTACATGCATTTATTCACATCACCATTAAATTCAAACAAAAAATACATAATTTTCATTCCACCATTAACAAAACACATTTTTCATTTAATATATTAAATGTTAGGCCAAATAAGAAATAAAATTAGCTTAGTGTCAAAATTTCCATGTCCATCAGTATTTTAATATTTTTTATTTCATACATTTTAATATAAGAGCAACAGTTTTGCTACTTTCACATCCTGTGTGTACAGCAGAATAGCACTCACCAAATATTCCATAAGAAACTGTCATCAGTAGTGGTAACACTTCCCTTATCATCCTTCGGGTTCTCAATAGGCACAGCACATTAAAATAATTTATAAAAGAAAACGAATAACAAACACCCTACGCACCATTTTATTAAGAAAGGGAAAAAAGACACTAATTTTAATTTTTACTTGGCACAAAAAAGACTTATTAAAACTCCAAACCAAAAATCTATTTTAACAGAAGACAAAAACACACAAGATAGCATACAATTCATGCCAATTAAGGAAGACGAAGAAAACAGTGACTTAAAAGTTAATACAATGGTAAAGACAAACCTACCTCATTATGCTTTTCCTCCTCCTGGTCACTCACTGAAGCACCTCTGCTGTTGTCAAGACTACGGCTGGGACTGCGGCTCCTCTCAAAGTGAGCGGGTTCTTGAGCAACTTCATTTGTATCTTCCTCCGAAAACATAATTGGAATTTGTTCATTTTCTGCTCTTATATCCACACTTGAGCCACCATCTTCTTCTTCAACCTGGCTAGTGTCCACTTTAGGGCTACCATCAACTTCACCAGGACCATCATCTATATTAATGAGGCCAACATCTACGTTGGTTGAGCCATCATCTATATTAATGAGGCCAACATCCACATTGGTTGAGCCATCATCTATGTTAATGAGGCCAACATCTATGTTGGTTGAGCCATCATCTACATTAATGAGGCCATCATCTTCTTTGCTTGGGCCATCATCGACTTCATCATTCAAAGGTTCCTCCGTCTTGGTTACACTGTAGTCAACATGCACAAAATCATCCTCACTGTTTGGGGACCTTACTTCTTGTTCATTCTCCTGCTCCATCTCCATACGTGTCTTCATTGTTGACTCCACAGTTGTCATGGTTTCAGTAACAATGAAATCCCCATCTTGTGTCACCTTCTCTGTCGTCGTGACAACAGCATTTTCATCATCAACATCTTGCTCATCTCCATTTCCCATCAGGTCATATAAAGGATTACTTGATTCAGATGTTGTCGTAGTTGACATTATGATGGTATCATCATGAAAGTCAGTGTTATTTGATAATTCGTACAATGGGTTTGCAGTATCCGGGGAAGAAAATTCATGTGATGTGTTCTCTTGTGGGTGCAGCTCCTCGAAGCTGGAATCTTGAATGGTGGAAGAGGTTTCGGTTTTTGTTGTGAATTCATACAGAGGATTGGTTGTGTCACCGTCCTCGATGAACACAGCTTTCCCAGATGTATCCGTGCTCATCTCATATAAAGGATTGGAAGATTCAGTTGTGGTTACCTCAAAGTTCATCTCAAATGGATCAGCAGTTCCGTTTTGTGGTTTTCCATTTGAAACCTACAAAATATCAAATAATTGAAAAAATTAAGTCACTTGCATTAAAGTGTCAAGTTTCCTTTCAAAAACATTTATTTTTAAATCACTGTAAAAGTCAAATGTCCTAATCACTTTGACATAAACTGACATTATAATTCATTGGTTTTACTTTTTAAGTACAGCAAAACATATCAAATTAGAATCCAGAAATTTGAGGGTCACAATATAGTAACTTCCTTCTACATGTACATATACAATAAACACTGGCATGTACAACCAATTATTAGCTACTGAGCAGTATAGAAACTAGTATCCAAAATGGTGGACAATATTCACCTGTAATGAACTACAGCCATAGAGAATTGCTTTTTTTGGTCCATTAAAATTTAATATAACTGGAGCTGCTACATGTACTTTAACTATGCAACACAATTATAATATTTGACAAATATTTCAAAATTCGTTAACTATTCAAAATATTTATGACAGAAAAATAAAACTTTAAATTTTTCCACAAGTCTTGTGTAGCACATACATTGTGCATGCTTATAAATCAAAATATGATTAAAAAAAGATTTTCTATTAAGAGTTGTCAATCATGATTGATATGCTGACAGTAATTAAAGATTGTGCATTTACATGTAATAACGTTCTGTATTTCTGTAGATAAATATACATGTATGTAGTAACACCTGTCAAATATAATACAATCAAATCAGCCATGCAAGTGAAGAAAGGAAATATAAAACACCTTAAATTGGAATGTAGTGAGTCACAAAGCAAACATATGCATGAGAAAAATCTCGACACTAAAAACCAATTATGTATATTTAATGTTTGAAGGTGAATCAGGTAATAACTACTTTGAAGAAGAATTAGCCCTTCAAATTCAGTAAATTAAAGAAAAGTTTGTTTTATTTAATGACGTCTCTAGACCACATTGA
The DNA here is from genome assembly GCA_032355785.1 of Symmetromphalus regularis. Classification (NCBI taxonomy): domain Eukaryota; kingdom Metazoa; phylum Mollusca; class Gastropoda; order Neomphalida; family Neomphalidae; genus Symmetromphalus; species Symmetromphalus regularis. Next base: position 900 of record JAULBS010056574.1, on the reverse strand, counting down.
TTTTTATCTTATCATTGGCTATTGGAGGTCATACATACATGTATGGTCATTCTGACATATTTCTTTAGAGGAAACCCACTGCTGCCACAGTTACTTCTGATAAGCAGCAAGAGGTCCTTTATATTAACTTTCCCATGGACAAGACAGCACATACCACGGCCTTTGATGAACCAGTTGTAGACCACTGGTTGGAATGGAAAATAGCCCAAACTGCAAATTGGTCAACTGAGAAGGATCAATCCGATGACCGACCACTTCAGAAATGGACATGTTACCTCTTCAGCAACATCCTGCTCTCAGATTCAGAATCATGTAATAACTATGTTGTATAAGAGGTAACCCTTCAAATTCAGAATCATGTAATAACTAATTTGAAGAAGAGGTAGCACTTCAAATTCAGAATCATGAAATAACTATGTTGAAGAAGAGGTAGCACTTCAAATTCAGAATCATGTAATAACTATGTTGAAGAAGAGGTAGCACTTCAAATTCAGAATCATGTAATAACTATGTTGAAGAATCTCTAGGTAGCCTTTCAAATTCAGAATCATGTAATATCTACATGAATGTTGAAGAAGACATGGTCCTTCAAATTCAGAAAACATGTAATAACTATGTTGAAGAAGAGGTAGCCCTTCAAATTCAGAAAACATGTAATAACTATGTTGAAGAAAAGGTAACCCTTCAAATTCAGAATCATGTAATAACTATGTTGAACAAGAGGTAGCCCTTCAAATTCAGAATCATATAATAACTATGTTGAAGAAGAGGTAGCACTTCAAATTCAGAATCATATAATAACTATGTTGAAGAAGAGGTAGCACTTCAAATTCAGAATCATGTAATAACTATGTTGAAGAAAAGGTAACCCTTCAAATTCAGAATCATGTAATAACTATG
>JAULBS010056490.1:0-23091 GCA_032355785.1 Symmetromphalus regularis | reverse complement strand
TGAAATCATATGACACTTTCTTCAGCTCAGTGAGAAACAAAGTGATGGGCTATATCTCACCCCCTAAACATGAAATCATATGACACTTTCTTCAGCTCAGTGAGAAACAAAGTGATGGGCTATATCTCACCCCCTAAACATGAAATCATATGACACTTTCTTCAGCTCAGTGAGAAACAAAGTGATGGGCTATATCTCACCCCCTAAACATGAAATCGTACGGCACTTTCTTCAGCTCAGTGAGAAACAGTGATGAGATCTAATTTTAATCAGACTGTGAACTGTCACAGATTCTACAGAACTAACAGATGTAATAAAGCGAAACACAGATACTTACCAATGGTCAGGCAGACATCATAGAGAGGTCATCACCAGCGTCTTGGTTGTGTCGACAAAAAAGATACGAGGTTTTGATAGCGAAAAAATACAAATGATAAACTTTTAAATACACGCCAGATACTATTGTCATCAGCCAAGGCTACCATTCCATACTATATTAATCTATTAATTATAAACCTTGGCACTACAAACACGATTAACAGAGGTTAAGTGAAATTTTATTGGATTCCCATATTTTTGAAGACACCAATCATCTTACCAGGGTCAAAACAAGTGTCGTTTTACTGGTTACCTGCAGTTGTATATGAACCAATTATGTGACTTGTTAGATCTTTGGTTACTACTACAACAAAACAGGATCATGCATGGAAAACATTCAGGGCAACATTTGCAGCTATCTGTCGTCATGCCAACAAGAGGATCCTGCCCATTAAAAACATCTGATTAAGAAGTCACCTGATTGTTAGTTAATTTGGAAATTTGCATATATTTTGTAACAGATAAATCAGTAATATATCTCTTTTTTTTTAAATATTGAGACTAACATCATCAGGTGCAACTATTGCCAGTAATTACTGACCTATCAATTATAATTTCTGATAAAAGAGCTCAAGGCAAACAAATACATGTAAAGTTAATTTATGTAAAACGTACATTTGCACATACATTATATAAATATTATATAGTTGTGTCTCACATTTTGTACTTTCATTGAAATCTAACAATTTATTTTCAGAATGAAGAACAAATTTGGTAGTTGTGCCAAGACGTAAAGTGAAGTATTGGTATGGAATAATGTAGCCTTGGCTTGTGAATATTAAATATGGACATCACTGCAATGGAGAAATACGATAGGCCACACTTTTATAATTTGTTGGATTATTGATTTTCAACCCCTGCAATTAAGAAAATGTCCATGACAAAATAAATGATATGGAGAAATAGTGTCCACAGCATTTCCCACAGCAATTTTAGCATAATTATAGTGTACTTTATTTTTAATAATAAGAAAAAATATAACTTAAAAAAAAAAAATTAATCTGCGGCAAAAAAAGTACCACAAAGAATGAAAAACTCTGCGGCAATCTCCACGGCATTATTCTCTCCTGCAAATACCATTGGTTTAAATGTGATTGGTTTTAATGTGATTGGTTTAAATGTGATTGGTTTTAATGTGATTGGTTTGATAGGGCTGTGGAGGCAGGCAAGGTGGGCATTTGCACACCCAATAATCTGTGGCACCCTTTTTTGGCGACAATACATGGACGTGTCCTAAAATATATAAACATGTCACAGAATGATGGCACCCCTTTTCAGTCTTGCCCTCCCAATATTTAAACGGCTGCACCGACCCTGTTACAATTATATTTTTATTCCAGTTTTTCCCATAATGCATGTCGGCAGATCCATAAATCAATAAAAATAAAAGTTTAAACCTAATTTACCATCTAATTTAAGTTCTTGCCAGTCATATGTTTCTGCAAGTGACAATATTAAAATAGAGGTATTATGTCTTTAATATTTTTCTTTCACTGTACATACATGTATGATTTGAAGTGGATAACTCAACAGATGCAGTACCTACACAGCCGTTTAAATATTGAGGGAGAGGGCAAGACTGAATAGGGATGCAATTTAAAGGGTCCCTACAACATAATAAATGTAAATTTAGTCACAAACAAAGGGTGTCACAGATTATTCCCCCCCTCCCAACAGCTATGCCAGTCCTGAGATGATATAATCAAAGATGTAATCACCAAACGTGACTATAGAAGTGGAACTATACTTGACAGTCTGATCTCAAGTTGAAGAATCTGAGTATTCATTTGACAAGCACTACCAGCGTTGAGTGAAACACAGTAAAATAGATGTCATTTGACTGGGATTCTTTAGAAAGTAAAGTCAATTAGGCACACCTGTGTTTAAGTCTATCACTTAAATACTGTAGCTACAGCTTTTCAAACAATTAGACAATGGCTTTAACTTAGTAAACAGATGAAATTAAGTGACTTTGTTAAAAAATATGATAAAAAAATTTGCATAGTTATTTGGTTCAAGTTTTTTTGGTTTGTACACTCAAACAAAAAAGAAAATATGCATACATGTTGAAATATTGAATATTTTATTAATGTGGTATTTCACCATAATTGAAAACCACTGTGTGTGCACAACATATAATTTTACTGCACACACACACCTTCTCCTAAATAGTGTGGTTATCAAATTCCAGAATTTCTGCCATGAATGTTGTCTTATTTGTGAAATAAATGACTATTGCTTACATGCAAACTTTCTTTTTTGGTGGTGTATATTTGTTAAAGATAACATTTCAAATAATTGATTTAAAATGTTCTTGTTTATTTTGTGTATAATGGTGTTTAAAATTATAAACTCCAACATGGCCAACTTTTGGAATGAAAATGGCCTACATGCATTGATGTACACAACAAACTATTGATATAACAAATCAATACTCCTGGTTGTATTCATTTCTTTAAATAAGAGTTTGTAATTAGAACTGTAATGAATGTCTTTAATGAACAGTATAGCCTACGTGTATATTATATTTAATGAAACTACCGGTAACAATTTGAAATAATTACAAACTGAAATAGGATGTACATGTACATGTAGATTATTGATAGAACACAACAAATAATTGCTAATTAAAACTGAAAGCTGTATTGATTTTATAGTGTTCTCTATACCACAATTACAACTGATGTTCATAAAATATACTTCTCATTATATTCTAGTAAACATGTATGTATTGCTATGGTAATAAAATGACAGTGAAAGTCACAATAAGAAGTCACTGTAGTCCAATTAATTCTACATCATTTGGAGCATTTATTTTTTGTTACTTCTAATAACTTATGGATTATTTATTCTCAAACCTTAAATCCATAAACAAAATAGTAAAAAAGAAAGGTCTGATAGTTAAAATAAATACAACTGTACAATAACATAACGTCCCTCTCACAGGACTAAATCGACAAGACTGATGTTGGATTAGCAGAATTAACAACCAGATTAAAATAGGTTAATCCCATATTAAAAAGTTGCCATTTATTATCAATTTTATGTCCAGAGTGAAATAATTTTTCTTTGTCACAAGCTTTAACAAGTGACAATAGAAAATTATTTTACAAGCGACATAAATTTTATAATAAATGTTAACGAGTTTAATATTCTATTTATTAACCCAAACAACTTTAATTGTTCTAGTCTTTAAACTTTCTAATTGCTCAACAGTTTAGAGAAATACTATCATATTACGTTATGGATGACATTAGTTGTACTTTTTCTAATTCTAATGATGTTATTTGCACTTTTACAAAATTATAATGACGTCATATTTAGTACAGTTAAGCTTATTGATCGTATCAGGCTGAGAAACTCAATGAAATGCCTTGTTAAACCAATGTATAATAATTCTCACTGAGAAATTATGAAAAATAATTCCCAGTTATGAGTGTCCACTGGGTTAATAAAATATGTTAATCCCTAATTGAAATTTTTTCTTTCGAAACTAAAACTGTTTATCCCAAATTAAATTATATTAATTAGTCAAAACATATGTTTCTGCATAATGGATTCAAATGTATACTGTAACAGTCATTGTTTATCTATAAATAACATAATGTGTTCATCAGTAAATACATTTTTTTAAATCTCAGATTTGTATATTTTTATAGATAATAAATAAGTGTAGAAAGTTGATTTATACATATATAAAAAAATCATATACAACAGTTTACAATATAATGAATATATAATATAAATATTAAACAGGAACAAACATATATCATTTATACTACATGTAGCTGTGAAGTTTTTAAAATTATAATAAAAATCTTTCTTAAAAATATATTGACACTGGATTAAAATCTGTGTAGTTATCTATTGATCCCTGCAAGCAATGTGTGCATATCCAATTCTAATGTTCTCTAATTATTTTGTTAATCTCTGATTAAAATGTTCATACTGGATATAATATTTTACAATGAATTAATATCTATACATGTCTGTATTCATTTATAAGTGTAACAAGTTTATCCCTATTAAAACATGTTCATAAGTGATTAAATATCGTGAGTTTGTTCATCCTGGTTTAAAATCTTTACAACCCAGATTAAAATACATCCATCAGTGAGTAAATATTGTGAGTTTGTTCATCCTGGTTTAAAATCTTTACAACCCAGATTAAAATACATCCATCAGTGAGTAAATATTGTGAGACTGTTCACCCTGGATTAAAATCTCTGCAGCCCAGATTAAAATATGTCCATCAGTGAAAAAATATTGTGAGTTTGTTTATTCTGAATTAAAATCTCAACAGTTCAGATTAAAATATGTTCTGCATACATAATCAGATTTTTTTTCATCCTCCTTTAAAATCTATACAGCTATGGTTTCATGTATAAATAAAAGGATTATCTAAAATTAAAATACATTCATCATTGAATAAATGTGATTTTTATTATACTGGATTAAAATGTGTTCTCAATGGATTAAAATGTGTTCTCAATGAATTACAATATGTTCTCAATGGATTAAAATATGTTCTCACTGGATTAAAATATATTCTCACTGGATTAAAATATGTTCTCACTGGAACATAATAATTATAATACATGTATGTTCTCATTGGATCAAAATTTGTCCGTAATTGGATTAAAATGTTCTCACTGGATTAAAATGTGCTCTCATTGGATTAAAATATGTTCTCAATGGATTAAAATCTATACAGCCATGTGTACTTCCCTAAATAAAATTTGTGCATTCCAAAACAGAAAATGTACATCCCTAAATAAAACGAGCCGACGAAAGACCGAAAAGGACTGAAATGAAATAAAAAGGATCAAAATAGACTGGAATGGATCGAAGAAACACTGAAATGGACCACAATTTTATCCTATAACCAATTTACAGAACATTTTCCAGAAGTTGTTATATCCACTTCTTCGATACATGTATAATTTTTCATTAATAAATAATATTAAAAGATTTGAAGAAAGAGATGTTACAATTTTTGGAAAATGTTCTGTAAAATGTTTACAGGATAAAATTGTGGTCCATTTTGGTCTTTCTTTGATCCATTTCAGTCCTTTTCAGTCCATTTCGTTCTTTTTCGGTCTTCTGTCAGACCCTAAATAAAATATACATCCCTAATTAAAATACTTACAGCACTTTGGTACTTGTCAGCTTTAATGGGCTCGAAATTGGCTTGAGTTTGTGGGAGAGTCTGTGATGGGACTGTCGGCGCCGTCTTCTTGTTGGAGCTTGGCACGTTTATTGTCGGCACTGCTTGGGTGCCATGTGTCTGCGGTGCACGGAACTCCAATGTCGAGTCAGCACTTTTTTGCAGGCTAGCCAGCTGTGACTATGTAGAAATAGAAAAATGATTAGAAATTAACAAAGATATATTTCTTTTTTTGTTTTGTTTAACAACACCACTACATGTATATCACACTGGTTTATTAATCATCAGCTATTCAATATCAAACATTTGGTAATTTTGACACAGACACCATTTGAAATACAGTAGAATCCTCTTAATTGCATAGGCATGGTACACACATATTTTATGCAATTAACAGGATTATTCCTTTATCAGAAATGCTAATTTAAGATCATGTGACCAGTCTAAACAGTATCTGGTATAAAATCAAAGTTCATTTATCAAAAGGTCATTACAAAAATAACTAAATATACCATGAAGTAAGGAATTGTTAGACCATGTAACCTGAATGCAATAACAGGTATTAAAAATAAAACAAGGCTAAGTCCCTTTGTGGTCATTTTGTGATTATTTGATTAAAAAAATGTATGTTTTGCCATGTTTTTGATTACTTTTAGAGATAAAAAATCTGGTTTTCAACATTTTTGTATGCAATTAACCAAATATTGGAAAGAAAGCATATGCAATTAAAAGGAGACTTTTGTATGGATTTGAATTTAAATGGTTCTGTGCAGCAGAATATTATGCAAATAAAGGGAATATGCCTTTATCAGGAATGCAATTAAGTGGACTCTACTGTACTGCTACATTTTTCCATTACCTGCAAAGGATCTTTTATATGCACTTTCTCCCTAAGAAAACAGCACATACATGAACCATGGTCTTTGATATACCGTTAATAAGGCACTGGTCAGGACAGGAAAATCCCCAGAATTATTCCACTGAGGGGTTTCGAACCCACAAAGCACCTCAGGTGAACACTCTACTGACCTAGCTAGATCCCAACCCCTACATTTGATTGTGTAATGTGCATTCATTTGACAATATATGAAATAATCAGATCCTAAAAAAATATATTTCTGTGAAGCAAAATAAAATCACATCACTGTTATACTAAAGTCTATATTTAAAAAGAGGGCAAACAAACCACCTGAATCTGTTGAAATTAGGTAAATGTTTAAACACCAAAAAGTAATTTGATGGGGTAATAAACAAGAATATTCTTAAAATATAATAATAGATAATACATGTAATTATAGGATATTAAATGAGTGAAATAATTTTCTGTTGTCACGAGCTTTAGCAAGTGACAATGAAAATTATTTCACGAGGGATATAAACATGATGCGAAATGGAAGCGAGTTTAATATCCTATTTATTACCCATTATCAATTTTAAGTTAAATTTGAAAAAAAATACGAACAACAACAAAAATGAAACCAATCGTTTTACATTTTTGGAAACAAACTATGCGAAATAATATGACGTTGTATGACGTCAAAAGTGTTACGTACCAGTATGACGTAGTACTAGGACGTAACCCTTTGTTATGTACCAAGATATGTTGAGCCATATGGGTAATAAATATCACTCTGATATAGGTGTTTTTTTAGATATCTGTGTATGTATAAATAAAAACACCTGCCTCAATGGCACAGTGGTTAAGCTGTCGGTCTCACGGGTGGTAGGTACTGGGATCAAATCTCAGTCTAGGCACTGAATTTTTAATCTGAATATCGGCTCCAACTCAGAGTGAGTGTTCCGCAAGACTCATTGTGTAGATGTATACCACTTACACCGTCCAGTGGTTCACAACTGGTTTATAAAAGGGCATGGTATGCGCTATCTTGTATGTGGAATAATGCATATAAAAGATCCATTGCTGCTAAAAGAAAACAATTTAAAATGCATCAAGGGACTCCACCGTATTAGTGTGGCGGCAGCGGGTTTCGTCTCTCCTACTAACACTAACCTCTGTCCTGGACAGACAGCACAGGAAGTTGAGTTGTGTGCCCAGGACAGCGTGCGTGAACCTTAATTTGAAATAAGTACGAAAATAAGTACAACAAAACAACAAACTGTAAGAACTCACCCAAATGTTAACGATTACTCGTGTCAGGAATTCAGTAAGTCAGTTAACTAGAGTCAGGATTTCTTCTGTAAAACACCAACCTTTACTATCATGCTTTTATATAGTTAGTTGCTACGTGGACCCAATAAATACTGCTCATGTTCAAAAATAAATTTAAAGATATAAATATTTTTAAAAAATTAAATTAAAAACATTTTTTTTTTAAATACGCTTACTTTGAGATGAAACGTTTATTCACCCAGAACAATAGTCGACAGTTACAAATAAGTCTTCTTCTTCTGCGTTCAAGCTAGTGTTGATGATGTTTTAGATTTGGAATCCGGTTTTGGTGATAAAAACCGCTGTCTCTATCAAGTCATCTTTGGAACCCCAAATTTTGACAGCCAGTGTTGTTCTGTCCTGTCTGTAAGACGGTGCATATAAAAGACCCCTTGTTGCTTATCACAAAGAGTAGCCTATATGGCGGCATCAGGTTTCCTCGAAATAAATATGTCAGAATGACCGTATGATTGACGTTCAATAGCTGATGATAAGATAAAAATCAATGTGCTCCAAAGGAAAATAAAACAAACTTTACTTTAATTTGTAGTCCATATTAAGTGTGCAAATGCAGGAACACGATACCCCCTCATACTCCGAAAACTCTTCGGATTTCAGCCACTTTATTTTGTCACTGAGTCTGAAAATATTTTATTAAGCCAAAAAAAATATATATATATTTTTTTTGTATTAGTTGTACCCTAAAAGGTGGGGATGGCCATGGTCCCCGCCCCTCAGCGGCTCTAAACTGAATTAATTGTAGGTTATGAACACAATTAAATACTGCTGATGCCATTTTAATATTCTTCTACATTTGCATATTTTGAGATGAACGTTTGCTCACGGCCCCTGTACCAGTAGTGGATGAGAGGGTCCCAGAGGTCCGGACCCAACTTTTCTCGTAAATTTAGTTTAACCATTTTTCAATTAACCTTTTTCCCCCTAGTCCTATTCACGCATCATATTTGGAACCCACCTTTTTCAGAAATCCACATTTTGGACCCCCTTTCAGAAATCTTGCATCCGCGCCTGTTTACTGAATGTATTCAACTGATAATATATAATTTGTTGTGTGAACACAATTAAATACTGCACATGCATTTAAAAATATTCTTTCACGTGTGCATATTTTGAGATGAACGTTTGCTCACAACTATAGTGAGTCAATTTTCAATTCAATTCGTTATTAACATTGACTGTAGCGGACCCAGAGGGGGCTACAGGGGGTCAGGTTCCTCTTTTTCTTGAATTGTTTTTGGTTTTATATATATATATATATATATTTTCCGAGTGGAAAGACATGAAAATTAACCATTTCCCCCTCCTCAAGTCCTATTCACCCATCACATTTGGACCACCCCTTTCAGAAATCCTGCATCCTCGCCTGATTGAGCTCATCTGTAAAAACAAATTTTAAAAAATTTAAAAATAAAAATTACAAATTCTTAAGTATGTCATCTTGTTCAGGTTTTGTATAGATGTATAAAATGTAGGGAAAAGTCCTAATATAGGCGTGTAGCCTTGTCGACCAATCCCAGTAAATGAAAAAATAGATATTGTTTAAACCAAATTCTCAAGTTATAAACACAATACAGGAGAACAGACTCTGATACACCAGAAGACAGACACATATTAACAAAACAAAACATACTGAACAAACAGAAAATGTCTTACATAATTTTTTTCTTAATTCCAATGCTTTAAATAAATATTTACCAAAACCGCTTCATTGCTTTAAATTGTATATTATATATTTGCAAAAGATTGAAAAAAGATTTGATTTTTGTTTCAATAATAAGTTTTAATATATTTTTCTTAACTCGTGATATAGAGGACATTTAAGAATAAAATGAAACTCATCTTTCGCTACAGCGAAAACACTAGTCTATCTCTCTATAACTATATCGACCAGTTTCAGTTCTTAACATGTGATGAGAGCCAAAATTTTTATATATATTTCATATAATGTATTGGAAGTGGGTTCTTTAAATAAAATTGTAAATTAAATGTATCTGTGAAATATTTCTACATAATATATTTTGGTGATGTAACAATTTCACTCCTAATATATTGCATAGCTTCGTCAAACATTATTTATTTGATTATAGGTAGATATAGTGAATGAAAAGTCACATGTTAAGAATTGAAACTGGTCGATACAGTCATCGATAGAATCTATTTTATTTTCACTGTTCTAATGTAGTGGAAGATGTATTTCATTTTATTCTTAAATGCCCTTCATATCATGAGTTAAGAAAACTAAATATTGGAAAAAACTTATTTTTCAAGCTTTTGCCATTATATAATATAGAAAATATAAAACAATTATGCAATTTTGCTAAATTTTTATATAAAGCGTCAGAATTAAAAAAAGTTATATAAGGCATTTTCCATTTAGGTCTGTACAGTATGTATTGTTTTGTTAATATGTGTCTGTCTTCTTGAGTATTAGAGCCTTTTCTACTATAACTTGTGAATTTGTAATTTGTATTTGTTTTGTATTTGTCTTTAAAGATGAGCTGTATAGCTAAATGTTAAAGGCATATTACCACGGAATTTAAAGGACTTTGTGCTCTAAATATTGATTACGAATTAAACTTGCATGCATTTATGATACTAGATATCGCTTTTATATCACGCAAGACATTTTACCTGAACCATAGTATGGAGAATTCCATGTCAAGTTTATTGTTTATAATTTATGGTTCGTTACCATAATTCAATTATTATTTTAAAACTATTGATGATAAGCGAAATGCGATGGTTATGTAAGTAGTTGAATGAAGTATTTCTATGCACAAATTAAATGTTTATATTTAAAATTAAATCTTTTTTATTTTTGGAAATTAATTAGGTCAGCGGTCCGCGGGAGTATGCGTTTAATAAAGAATTGAATTGAATATAATTGTGAGCAAACGTTCATTTCAAAATATGCAAACGTAGAGGAATATTAAAAGATGCATGAGCAGTATTTAATTGTTCACACAACAAATTATGTATACTGACTGTTCATATTGTACTTTCAATGCTTCCGGAGGTCGTCGAGAGGTCCCCAGGGTTTAGTATTGAGAATGCACCCGTTGCTGTTGAATTCTAGCACTACGTACCCCCTGCTCCCTAGGATTTAACCAAACGGCGAGACGCGACCGCATCCATGTGCGGTGCACGATTTCTGAAAGGGGGTGAATAGGACGAAAAAAAAAAAAAGGAAAACATTTTTAGGCGCGGTGACAAAATATAGTTGCCGAAATCCGGAGTTATCAAAGAATACGGAAGTTTCTGTTGGAACGCTGCTGTCCTTCGGATTCAAATTGCTGCTAATTTAAATCTTCTTCTTCTGTTTGGGCTATTTTCCGTTCCACAACTGGTTCATCAAAGGCGGTGGTATGTGCTACCCTGTCTATGGGACGGTGCTTATAAAAGACCCCTTGCTACTTATCGGAGTAGCCTATGTGGCGGCAGCAGGTTTCTTCTAAATACATGTCAGAATAACCACGATTGACGTCCAATAACCGATGATAAAATATAAATCAATGTGTTATAGTGGCGTCGTTAAATAAAACAAACTTTACTTTCTTCTGCATTTAATCAAAATTTGGCAGTGTTATGTGAATAATCCGGATATGATGACGAAATATGACGTCTTCTGGAGGTAGTCGAGAGGTACCCAGGGTTTGGTATTGAGTGGTATATCTCGTGTCAAAACTTTCTGACAGTTCTCTTCCAGGTGTGGGCAGTTTTGTAGGATATGTTCTGTCGTTTGTTCTTCAGATCTATTATCTATTTAAGCTATTTGCAACATGGAATTTTGTCGATTATTTCAATTTGCGTGAACCTAGGCAAAAAAAGGACTTAGTAATAGCAAAAAAGTCCTATGTTCGGGGGTTTTCCCCCATTCTTTGTTAAATAATAATTTAAAATATTACCCATTCATTAGTATATTAAAATCGACGTTTCACGATAACAAAACATGGCAGAAAGATCATTAGAAAATAGGGTAACTATCCATTTTAACATTCCGAACATCTCGGTTACTTCTGGTAATATTATCTTGTTCATAGTTTATGCTTTAATAAATAAATCTTTGCATATTAAATTATGATAAATGTTTATAAAAATTAACAACCGCGTACCATAAAAATACATTATTCAAATAATTACCAAACACCCCCATCTTATATGGATTTGTCAAGACGCCTACAAAAAATCAAACATGGAAAAATATTCTTAAATATGATTTTAAAAATATAATTTCGGCTGCCATTCATACAATACAGAACTAATGCTCATAGCAATCTAGACAAAAAAAAGGACTTTTTTTTAATTTCGAAACATATGAACATTAATGAGGCACGTTATATATTTTGGTTTTTATTCGTCAATATCCATGTTCCAAGTAGCCTAAATAGATTATAGTCTTCAGTCAGCGGAGCTTTTATTCACCAAAACCTTTATCCAGATTCTAACTACATATACATTTCTTGATAAAAAATAGTCTGATCGATCCTTCCAAGTTGGACTATTTTTCTGTTCCAACCAGTGGTTCACAACTGGTTTACCAAAGCCCGTGGTGCGTGTTGTCCTGTCTGTGAATATAAAAGATCCCTTGCTGCTTATCGGAAATAGCCTATAAGGTGGTAGCGGGTTTCCTCTAAATATGTCACGATTGGCATCAAATAGTCAATAAGATTTATAATAAATAATTTAAAAAAAAAAAAAATGATCTAGAGGCGTCGTTAAATAAAACAAACTTTACTTTTGATCAAAAAATATAATACCAAGGTTGTGTAGGCTACTACTTAATAGGTTTCATATTTGTTTTTGTATCTTTCAGTCACGTGGTTCCAACAGATTTTCTTTGATAGCGAAAATCCGTTCCTGAAAGGGGGGAGGGGACACGAAAATCCCCGGTCTAAAAAGTAGGGGGAAAGTCCATCCCACTGTACCCTGCCCACGTGTGACGCCATTATAGACCACTTGTGTACTTCGGTATATTTGCGCTAAGACGACATGGTTAACAGTTACATTGATACAATAAATCGAAATACTGGTAAAGATTATTTAGCTATTGTTAGGCATTTTAATTTTTAAAAAATCAAAGCAAAAAGTGGGGGAATAATTATATAAGCGTTCCCCCCAAATTACGAGAGGTTAAAATAATTTTAAAAGACCAAACGGAGATCAATCAGGCCCCGTGGTCTGCCCTATGTATATTGCAATCACTGCGTTAAATTTTGCTTCACAGCCAAACTAAACTACATTGTGAAAGGGATTTGGGCTATTTTCCGTTCCAACCAGTGATCCAGAACTGGTTCATCAAAAGCCGTAGTATTTGCTGTTCTGTCTGTGAGACGGTGCATATAAAAATAAAACCCACCTTGCTGCTTATTAGAAAGAGTAGCCTATGTGGCAGCGGTGGGTTTCCTCTAAAAGAAGCGGCGTTAAATAAAACAAACTACTTGTGAAAAGGAAAACATTAACTGCTGCATATAAATTATTACGAAGTTTTAAAATAGTTTGGGCTTAAACTGTTCAAAAACATCCTGCAATTTTATAAATGAAGTTTAAAATTGTGAAGAAAAAAATGGGATAGAAACCCCATCCGTCATTCACAAAATTACATTAGACGTTTTGTTAAATACGTAAGGGTAACTCAATAATATAAAATAAAACGAGTATTTCGTGAATTACTTCCCTTTTGAACATAATACTAGCGAAAAACCTAAAACATTAAAAGTTTACACAAATGTCGGATGAATAAATTTGTAAAAATCTATTTGCGTTCTTAATTAGCTCAACAGTCTCTGCACCTAGCCCAACAAAGACACTTCTAAATACAAACTGTGAAATAACTTGGCACCTAGCCCAACAAAGACACTTCTAAATACAAACTGTGAAATAACTTGGCTCAATCAATATTTTAAGTCTATTTATTGGAGTGCTTGCTGAAACTGTGAAAATTGTTACTCATTGCAAGAAAAAACATGTCGACAATAATCCTTTGGATTTCTTTTTCTTGGTATGCATTAAATTAATACATGTATTTGTTAAACACCAAACGCCATGGTATGTGCTGTCTTGTCTGTAGGAGGTGCATATAGAAGATCCCTTGCTGCTTATTGGAAAGAGTAGCATATGTGGCAGCCATAGGTTTCCTCCAAATAAATGTCAGAATGACCATATGACTGATATTCAATAGCCTATAACAAAAATCAATGTGCTCTAGAGACATCGTTAAATAAAACAAACTTTACTTTTTTTGTTAAACATGCCAAATTTCATAAACATTTTTTGATGACGTTATCATCATTCACAAAAAAGAATGTTGTAAATGATGTTAAATTAATTAATTCCCTGTTGACCAACAGGCCCTGTGGTCAAGCCTCATGGTTGGTGCTCTCGGAGTTCAAAACTAAGTCGAGACATGGGATTTTTACTCTCCATACCAGCTCCAACCCAGAGTGATTACTTTGCAAACAGGGCCGGTTTGTAAGTGGACAATTTCCCCAGGCCAACCACAGACAATGGACTTCCTATATAAAAAAATGTAAATATTTTAAAATTAGTTCCATTCCATTATTTTAGTAAAAAAAAATTTTGTCATGCAATTCAATTTCTGTTGAGTCTAAATCCGATCCTGTCTGCAATGTTCAAATGGAAGGCATACGCCACTTATACCAATCATGGGTCTATAATGGGTTTATCAAAATTTATATTGCATGTGCTGTACCATTTGCAGGAAAGCATGAGCAGCTAATGTGGCGGTAGGATTTTAGTCATTTCATACCATAATTTTTGGTAATTTCGTACCATAGTAGTTTCATAGTGCTTTGGTCATTTCATAGTGCTTTGGTCATTTCATACCATAGTCATTTCGCACCCGGCATCTTATTCTTGTCATGAAATGCCACTTCATATTTTTATTGTTGATGAATAAACATATCTTGTAAAGTGAGCAAATATTTGAATGAATAAAGGTTTAAATGAATACGAGTAATAAATTAACGATGTAACGTGTTTCAGTGTCAACAAAAAAACTTGAATTCACTTTTCTGAACATACATGTATGTGTATTACTACATAAATGTGATACAGTGTCCGATACAGGTGCAATGTTGGCCCAGGCCCCCACATGAATTTTGTGATTTAAAATTATTATTATTTTTTTTTTTGAATATTGACTCTAAAATAGATCCTGTGATATTGGTAGTCAGTTGGTTGTAGAAAATACAAAAAAATTGCTGAACATAATTAAGATTTTGGCTGGAGATTGTGAATTGTGATATGCATGTATAATAAATCTGATTGCAGTATTCATAGTATGTACATGAAAAATCAGGTGATTCTAATGGGGTCAGTTGTGAAGCACCAATTTTCTATAGAATGACCCAGTATATACTTGATCTGTCAGTAGATATATATTACGACTTTGGTACAAAATGACTATGCTGTAAAATACTTTATTTTCGAGGGGTGTAATTTTTGCGCTAAAGATAAATTGCAATGTTTGTGGAATTAATATTTCGCGCATCCTTGATTAAACACTTTTTTTCAAGTACCCTATATAAATTACATATTAGTAAATTACTGGCCAATTCATATTTAAAAAAATCGTACAATTATTTTTGTGAACATGTAAAAACGCAAATAGCATACGCCATTCGATAGTGTAGTCTATTATGTTACATGGGCGGTGTAAATATAACTTGCCACTTGTGAAATATTATTCCGGAAAGAAAGGAACAAACATTTAACATCGTTTTAAAATTATTATTCATTTAATAGAAGTGAAATATCAGTTTAATTAGTAGAGTATATTAAAACCTTACCCGTCCTTCCAGCCACTCATTCTGCATGTGCAGTGAAACTAAATTTCAGCGGTCACAGTAATTAGTAATCACCACTTTCAGACACAAAAATAAACAAAGATGGCGGCTACAGCACGTTTATAATTCAAATTAAAATAAAACAAGTAATTTTGTTTTTAAAAATTATCAAACTTAACTTATAACACACTCAGTATTAAACAAGGACATAAATTGCATGTGATGTTTTATTTTTTTGGTTTCACATTTTATCGTCATCTACGCTTTGAAACATGACCGTTGATTAATCGTATCAAAAACATCAAAAAGTTGGTAGTCAGACCACAAGTTTAGTCAGGTTTAATTTTTCACGGGTTCTTAATTTTGCGCTAAATACGTTTGCGCGAATAGCGCGAAAATAAAGTATTTTACAGTAGTACGAAATGACCAAATAACTGATACAAAATAACCGTGGTATAAATTGACCGTATACCGTATGGTAGTGGTATTTCTTTAGAAACAGTTGTAAAACACTGTGCGACACCTAACAGCCGTTGAAAAAACCAATGTGCTTGGGTGTCATTAAGAAATCATTTCCTTTTACTGGAGCTGGCAGCAGGATTAAAACTTTTTTGTTTTTAATTCTGACAGGCCCGGGAACCAAACAACAGTTTTCTTTTACGCAGTGACATTTAAATAATCCGATGTATGTTTTCATCTTTCCAATACATCTGGCTCAACTTTCCAAATAAAACTTGATGGATAATTTGCAAGTTGTAGATTCTTGGCTTCCAACACCTGAAGATAAACTAGAACAACATTGTGCATACACAACATAAACATCAAACATAAAAAAAATGTTTAAAATTCAACATTTTATTTAATTTGTGAACAATTCCATGAACATGAATCATCAAATATACTATTTACAACAACAATTTTTTTTTTCTCAAACCACACTTGCTAAATCAAATTTTTAATATAATCAAACATAAAAAATGACATTCTTTCCTCTCAACACAATTCATAATTATATAGTCATAGCCTACATATAAACATTATTGTTGCCAGTCATAAAATGTTACGTCAAACGAAATTAACAAAGATTTTTTTTTCGTTTCATTATAAATTACATACATCCGATTTCTTTATGACAAACAAATGAATTTACATGCATATACGGTATTTTTTCAAAATTAGCTTATTTAATTTATGATAAAATTTTCTAGTATGTTTTGAATAAATTGAAATAACCACCATATAAGGCATATTATAATATGAAATGTCAAATAAATGTAAATTTTCAGATTTTTTTTTTTACTATAACCTGTTACCTGAACCTATTTTTATTTTACCTGATTTTCATACTACCCAAAATTCTCGGCACATGTGTGCGATTTTTATGTTTTCAAGTGTCCACAATAGCATCTCCTCTCCAGATCCCGATCATAAACTGTATATAACAAAGACATTTGTGAATATTGTGTCTCAATATAAAAATAAAAACATATTTAACACATTGCATGCTAAATGCAAATTTGAAATAAAGGCCTTCTTAAGAAATAAAAGTGAAACAAACTAACATAAGATACAAGAATCAACAGTGTATTTATCAAGTTTCTTAATCCTACGTTTTCATCCATCAAATTATGAGTTGTAACATTTTAAAACCAACACGTCAGCAATATTGATTTTTCTGTTCTTGTTTCACACAATCGTAATTACTTGATATAATCCTATCTCGTATAAGGTATGAATATTAACAACATGCTACTGATGCAGGCCATAGGATTTCAAGATAATGATTGTTACCGGCAGCACGTCAGTACAGTATGGTCAAAATTATAGAACCAAAATTTCATTTCCCATGATTTTACTATCACTGCTGTGTTATTTTGGATTACCGAAAAATCATTTCTGATGCGTTCCCATGATCCAAAAGCACGGAACCAAAAGTGTTTCCCATGAAATTTGAAATCCTATGGCCAGTTACGTAAGCGGATATATTGGTTTTATCGTGCGACAGCTCACATTACTCCATCAGGCTATTAAATTTAACAAGAATGATAGCATTCACAATTTCAATTAATGGTACGACAAATTCAATAAACAAGTGAACTAAACAACCATTCTTGCAATTTCAACAGGCCTCTGTTGCTCAACATAGGGAACATTTACGTTTAAAATTAATAACACTATCAAACTATTCCTGAAAAGTGCAAACTAAAAAAAAAATGAATGTGAAAACTTTCATTAACATGTATAGCACTATCAATGATCAAACAATTTCATTAGCCCTAGAAGTATTAACAGTACAGGCCTCCTACTTTCCACATTTAGTGCTAGAGAGCTCCGATCCCAGACCAAGCCAGATCAGATATTTACTCAAATAATTTTATGTACATGGAACCAATTACTTAATCTACACCAAAAAGGTGAAACTTTTTTAAGTTAAGAAACTATACTTTAAAAAGAAACTTATTCTGAAAAAATATGGTCTTATTTTTAAAAAAGAGGTAGCTTGATTTTTTAGAAAACCGGTTCTTTCAAAAAGAAAAATGCCTTATTAATTCTAAAATGTAGATCACGTATGTACACTAATAAATGTCAAAAAGAAATTTTGAATATTAAATCTGGCTTGCTCTATAAAGTAGAGAGGGGTAGCAATGACCGAGCAAGGAGGTTTCTCATGCTTATAGCGTCATTTTGAGCTACTCCAAACTACCCGGTTCATCTGCTCAAAACTGTGGAAGGGACCTTACCGAATCAAGCTTAAAATCTGGAATCTCTGTGGTCAAGGATGGCACCAACTGGCTCATCAAGATCTCGAACATCTAAAAAAGAAACTTTTAATAACTTAATTGTAAATTCAGTAACAAAAGCTTTGGTATTAATGAACAACATGATTAACAAACCTACGTTTTAGTTTACCAAAATATTTTGTTAAGATAATCCCAATTTCAAAAATGATTTAAATTTACATGAATCTAACTTTCAATATTAATTATAATTAAAAAAATCAAATGTTGCTCTCCAAAATTATAGAAAAATAAGATAAAATTCTTGATTTTCAAATACATGTACACCAAATCTATTTCAACTATTGTTCAATCTATAATAAAATTTCATGTCTCAAATAATTAGTCAAAATGATATAAATTTTAAACTGTAAGCTGTTAAATCCTGCTGATCTATTAATACCAATGCGAAATATGCACAAACATTACGTAACCAAAAATTAACATAGTTCACATTAAAACTAGTTTTCTTCTTGCAACATTCAAAAACCTCTACATGTTTATAGCAAGTATATCTAGTAAAATTTAGTTTTCATGTTTAACCGTGACAAACCATTGGTCATTGTGACTGAGACCAATAACCTCCACCGGACAGTTTCAGTTTTCGTCATGGCCGGTCACTTTTACTTTTAGTTGTTTAACGACACCAATACAGCATTGACTTGTTGATCATCGGCTACTGATGTCAAACATTTGGAGATTTTTTAGTCTGAACTAGCCTTTGACCCATAGCTAGTCATTGTCAGCAGTTCTACGAATCAAAGATTAAATCTGTTCTTCGATACATCCTGGTGAGACAGGATTTTTGTGGGATTGCACCGTAACACAGATGCCATAGAAGAAAACATTTTCACTCGTTTACCTCAGATTTTGCCATTTTTGAACAATAGGAACAGAACTCCAGAGAGACTTCGTCCTTAACAACATGGAGACAAACACCAGCAGTTGTGTGTCGAGCATGTTTTGATGTGGATTCAGAATCATAACAGTGATCCAATGCAGCACTTCGCTTACGCAATTGGAATTTTGAACTTAATCTTACACCTTTTACTTTGTCAATGTTTTTAAGAAGTTTAGACAGCGAACTTTCATTAGCAAGAACACTTTTCAGATAATCTACTTCTTCCTCCAAGGCCGCAGCACGATTGGTCATGGTTTCATTTTGGGATTTCAAATCATTGTTTTCATTCTGCAACTTTTCGACTTCAGTTTCAAGACTCTGTACGTAAGCTTTTTTCTTCTCGCGGTTAACTTTGGCCTGATAAGCATTTTTTCTGCTTTTTTCCTCCAGTGCTTTGATAACTTCGCACGCTTCAATATGACTGTCCTCTGTTGCTGGAGAAGTCCTGATAATCTTAACCACCTTCACAGATTTAACATTTGATGCTTTCATGTCATGGTTGATCAAGGTTGCTTCTGCCACTGGTGTCTCCGTAGGTCTTGCAATGGGAGTTACATTACTAACTGGTATTTTTTTAGGGCATGACACACGTCCATGTGTCTTTTGTTTTTCTCCACTTTGCTTCCAGTCCAAATTTTCCTTATTATGACTTTTTTGTTTGGTGGTAGAAAAAACATCCTCGTCGCTAGAATTATCACAACCAAAATATTCCAAAAGATCTTGATCTGCCGTATTTGAAAATATTTCGTTATCATTTGAATCTACCTCATCCATGACGTCAGAATTTTTCGGACTCCATAAACCTTCAGACATACCGCTATCAGACTCATGGAATGGTGATTTCTCTTCACTCTTGCCCTGAATAACGTTAAAAAGTAAAAAGTTATCTGGTTCCAGTAATGAATTGCAAAATGGCACATCATCGACAATGATGTTATCACAATTTGAGGACTCTGGTCCATCAAGAAGTGGACTTTGATCTATGAGAGACTCAAATTCATTATCAAATGAAAGAGCCATTTCTGATTTTTGTTTCAAACAAAAAAGCTTGTTTTTTAAAACACTGTTAGTGTTACACTCGTACCACTGGCAAACGAAGTTGAAGCTCGCCTAACAAACAATGGCAAAATGAAATACCGTAACTTCTTTTCATGCAAGTTTCGCAGTATTTTAATATCTGTTACTATTTCAAACAGGATATTAAAACACTAATATTGTACGGCGAGGTAACACAAGTTATATTATAAACCAATAACACTCTAACTTTGTACCTGAAAATACTTCGACTCTCTCCAACAAATGACGCGCAAACGTTTGAGGCTTTTTGATGAAATAGTTCCACTTCGCTTTGGGAAAGAAAACGTACAACTGTCGTATGATGCCTCAGCAAAATTTATTTACAGTACATTGGTTCGTTATAATCACGTGCTCCGTTTCTGCGGAAACTAAGTCTAATTTTAGAAACTTATCCACGTGTTATGAGTAAGATTCTAACATTAGAATTTCGTAGTTAGAACGTTCTCAGCCAAATAACCTCGTTGTCGTCATCCAATGCAAAAGAGTGCCTGAGATTAGTTGATATTGTTTATTAAATAAAATAAAATAATATTTTTTTAATGAAATAGTTTTCAACAATAGTAATCTTTAATTACAAATATTTAACAACTGCGTTAAAATATTAAACATATACTATTTGTTAATATACGTACGCAAATTTTGTAATGTGATGAAGTAAATAAATAACTCGAACATCATTGGTTTATTTTATTTTTTTTCTGTTAATAACATATCTTATTTATATAATATTTCCAATATTTACTGTGGCTATAACAAAATAAAATTTGTGGAGTGCAAATACTATTATAATTTTGCTGTTCGCTATTTTCTGCGGATAACCCGGAAAAAGATTGACTATCCAAAACAAATATGGCAACAGCAAATGGCACGCAGGACGAAGTGAACTTGCTTGGAGGCGAAGAACTTCCACCACAGACAATTATACCATGGGATCCTTGTCAGTGTAAAGACTGGGATAAAGAAAAACCAAAACAACAATGTATTTTGAGAATTAAAAGGTGACTTTTTCAGTAATTGAGAAAATTAAGTAGCGCAGAAGTATGGTTATGTCAACGAATCGAAAGTCGTGTGACCACCAGAGGTCGTTGTATCTTGATTACATGTTATTTCCAATAAAACTGCTTGCATATCAGCTGATAAAGTATACATCTGGTACCTCTCATTAAATAATAATAATTTTATATTTTATGTAATAAATTTCGAAATTATTTGTAACTTTATAAGTAGTCCAAAATGGACAGGTTGCTTATTGATTATCGGTTATTGATTGGCATCCCGTCCAATGTGGGCCATATACCCGCTAAAGAGCAAAGCCCTGCAATTTACTGTTTACAAACTCTTCAGTTTCCGACCAAAACATTACAAGAAATATGTAGATATACAATAAAATTGCCAACTTACGTGCTTATCACATCCCTTTTCACAGTAAATCCCACAGTATCAACTACCATATACACTCGCCCATAAGTCGAGTTTTTAGCATCAAAATATTATAGGAAAAGGAGGGGAGGGGGGTCGACTTATAGACGGGTGAAAGAAAAAAATTTTATGACAGGAAAGTCGGAGCTCAGATCGTATTTTTATGACAAGAAGTCTGATCTCAGATTGTAGTGTCAATGGCTCGATCGATACTTCGGAATAAATGGTGGTTGGTTGGTTGTATTTATTTTTGTGCTTATATCCAATTAAGGTTCAAGCAAACAGTGAAATGCTGACTTCTATAACTTGACTGGTTATGCAACAACTGTAGTCTTCTTAATTGCCCCATCAATAGCCCGACAACAGACGTGTGTACGCTATGCCACTGTATTAATTTGTATGGTCAACCATCTTGTCATGTGTATATTTCAATTTGTTTTTGTATATATTCCTCCTACACCGTTCAGCAACGGCCCGAGTGTAAATAAATTCTTGTCTTGTCTTGTTCCGATAAGCTCCTTTGTTGACAGAGTCCCATGGTAAGCCAGAAATATGAACAACTGTCTAATCACTAATTAAGCACACTAGCCATTTCTTTGTTAGTAATGATCACATTCATTAATGGTACACATGGCATGTTTTCAATGTACTGTTGGCTGCCTTTCTTTTGTTTGCCAAGTTAAAACAGCTAACAAGGGAAATGTCAGTTTCAGCATGAATCATAGGTGAATCTTGCTTTGACAATACTGACTACAAACTTTTTTTCACTGGTTGTTGGAAAAATGTCACACTGTAATAAGATAGACAATTCAGGGGTGTAAAATAGTTCATTAACCCAGTGGATTGTTTCATTTGTGATCGTTGTTACAATGCCAATCAGTCCAGGGCCGTACCCTGAGCAAAATTCTAGAGGGGGCACTACTTTTTATAAACAAATTATGTGACTATACTCATTTGGCCGATATATCGCAATTCACGAAACCATGTCGCGGTATGTATTATGCTCGGTGAGTATTGCAATATCCGGTATATCGTTGCATCCCTATACTTAAATATCCACTACACCGTCTACCCACCAAGAAAAATTTAGCTATGACCATGTTCAAGTTTACTTCTAGCATGTGCGGATTGTGGTTCATCAAAGGATCACATCTGATGCAAGAATACATTGTTTTAATTTAGACCTGACACACAGCTAACTACAGGCTTTGAACTGTGCCCATAGGAGCATTACACATCAAAGGAAGAAAAGAACATTGTTAAACAATCTTGGGTTGGCATACTATTGTTTTCAACAATAAAACATACTGTGTTTGTTATTATTGTTACATAAACTTAGCATTAATAAAACAATATATCTTTCTACTATATTTTAA
>JAULBS010056406.1:2841-23098 GCA_032355785.1 Symmetromphalus regularis | reverse complement strand
TCCGATAAGCAGCAAGGGGTCTTTTATATGCACCGTCCCATAGACAGAACAGCACATACCACAGCCTTTGATAAACCAGTTGTGGACCACTGGTTGGAACGGAAAATAGCCCAAACTGCATATGCGTCCACTGAGAAGGATCGATCTGACGACCAACCGGTTCACAGGCAGACATGCTACCGTTTGAGCTAGATCCCGCTCTGTAACCAGGGGATTGCCAGCATACAAATGTACCAGGGGATTGCCAGCATACAAATGTATATTAATCATTAAAATATTAATTGAAATTCCATGCAAATTAACATGTTAAGAAAATGAATTTAGGTGATAGTAGGGGTTCTTAAAATATATAAACTTTGTCTGAACAGGAAAATATAATATATTTAAAATGATTCTTTATGGTATTTGGGGGGGGGGGGGGGTGAAGAATTAATTTTTTTTTTTTTAAAGTAAGTCCATGACTATTATGCCAATGGGTATAGACTTAGACAAAACTGTTGCTTTATACTGCCAAGCCTGTATGTTTGAAGTACACAACCAACACCTGTTATGATATTCACCTTGTGCACCCCTACAACTGTCAAAAAAATAGAACAGTCCAATATGATTGTGGAGTATTGACTGCTCTAGTAATTGGATCATCTTCTAATCTTATATAAACAGTCACTGACTTCTGCGTAGACCTGTTGCCCCTCGTGTCATAAAAGTGGTTTGGTCCAGTGTTATTGGTCAAACAGGCAGGTCGACTAGAGTCCACATGGCTGTGGTCTTAATTGTGTCTCCCTTATTTAGTCGGTCTTCCTGTTTCACTGTGTGCCAGCAGCTGTATAAGCATAAAGACACAAAATCCATATTTCAATCATCCTATATTTATTGGACATGCACAGACACAAAATCAATAACATGCACATATATGAACAGTCCATTCCATGTAAATGTTCCTTCTTTGTTATTAACACAAAACAGATAATACCAATATTGGGGTTGGGTAGGGACTTATAGTGTGTGAGTTAGTGGAACATGATGCTCATGAATAGTATGTATTCATTAGTAGCATGCCTATGTGGTGGTAGGGGTTTTTCTCTCAAGACTGAGTCACAAAAATCATATGTTTAATTCTTAATAGTCACTGAATTAAACAATGTGCTGGGGTGTTGTTAAACAACCGATCCTTTCCTTTATATTTATATAATATTTATCGTACGATTTCCCTTGTATGTTATTACATATGTAATAATAATCGTCTATCCTCCTAGAATTGTTGTTTAACGATTGGCTGTTGTAAGAGTACATTCCCCCCTGATTGGCTAACATCAGTTTATGACGTCACTTGATAACGTTTTCAAGACATCAATGAACAAACATTACTAGCAGTTAAGTAAACATAAGTTTGTAAACAATGACTGGAATGTTCATTTAGCAAGACAGTGTTGCGGTAATAAACAGAATATTATATTCGTGTCCATGACAGCCGATGTTTACGACACTCGTGCCTAAATTATCGCATTTCACTCGCTCTAGCTCGGGAAATATGATAATTTAGCCACTCGTGTCGTAAGCATCGTCTATCATAGACACTCATATAATATTCTCTATATTTGAAATGGTAATCAGGTAATAATAAAGAAAGCAGAGGGAATGACATGAATATTATAGGTGATATTATCCAGGATCCAGATAAGAGTGTACATTTATAAATTATATAAATAAATATATATTTTTAATTTCCCTTTGTTGTACGATATATGGCCATCGTGTGTACCTCCGTCTTTTTAAACAGAAACTGTATGTCACATCCTTTTATTATTATTATTATTATCTAAAACAAATTTCAAATTTCATTATTTCTTTATGAGTTCTGCTTCTACATACATTTAACGGAGTAGCTACAGTTGAGTAACAGTATTATCCTGTCTGTAGGCAGGTAGAAACAAGTCCCTTAACCCGGTAGATGATACTCTAGAATCGTCCCTTCGTATCTAAAATCAAGTAGCCACCACTTCCCGTACACACAGCGGTTGGTTGGTTGTATTCAATTTTGTGCTTATATCCAATTAATGTTCAAGCACGCTGTCCTGGGCACACAACTCAGCTTCCTCAGCTGTCTCTCCAGGACTGAGGTTAGTGTTAGTAGGAGAGATGAAACCCGCTGCCGCCACACTAATGCGGTTACTCATATCGATAAGTGGCAAGGGATCTCTTATATGCACTATCCACAGCTTTTGATAAACCAGTTGTGGACCACTGGTCGAAGAAAGTGGTATGAACCTATCTACTAATCCTTGCCAACTACCTCGTTCTAAGTTGGAGACGATACTGAGATTAAAAATCCACTGCCTCGACTGATATTTGATCCTTTTACCTACCAGCTGTTATCTTAGCCACCGGAAGACATAGCGGAATATTCTCACAGAGATATAGCAGTGTCATCAGGTGTGATGGGTCATCGCATAGAGCCTCCAGCAGAACCATTTAGGTTATTTCTCGTTTCAGCCAGTGGTCCCCATCTGCAGTATAATATATTGTGGTATGTGTTGTCCTGTTTGTGGAAAAGGATGTATAAAATATTAATCTCTGTTAATGGGAAAGAGTAGCCTATGTGGCTGTAGCGGGTTACCTCAGAAGACGATGAAACTCAAACACTGTATATTTGACAGGTAATTAATATCTGTTGAATACACACAACCCCTGCAATTAAGAAAATGTCCAAATGGTAAAATAAATGTTGTGGTGAGATAGTGTGCACAGCATTTTCCAAGGCAATTTTAACATAAGGTATACTTTGTTATCTGTATATATAATACTTTAAAAAATACACCTTGAACAAAAATTAGTCCTCGGCAAAAAAATGTGTCGTGGAAAATGAAAATACTTACGGCAATATCCACGGTAATGACGATTGCCGCGGGCTATTTCAGGATTTGTATATACCTTCATTTAACCGATTTTCACCTGAGTTTCATTAAACAGCATATTAATAGCTACAGAAGGTTGGGGAAATACTCAGGTACGAATGTTTGTGAAAATCCTCTCGAGATCGGTAAATTCCGGCAACCGTAAACTTAATAGTCGGAAATAACGCACAGGTGTGAGGTTTCCCGTAAACCCTCGAGATTAGAAAGTTCCGCCCACGTCAAAAAGTCTACATTCCGAATTAACAAAAGGGTGTGCGATCCCCACATTTACAAGATCGGCAAGATACGGCTCGTAAAAAAAA
This sequence comes from Symmetromphalus regularis, assembly GCA_032355785.1. Taxonomy (NCBI): domain Eukaryota; kingdom Metazoa; phylum Mollusca; class Gastropoda; order Neomphalida; family Neomphalidae; genus Symmetromphalus; species Symmetromphalus regularis. The sequence continues at coordinate 19,881 of JAULBS010056406.1, read as the reverse complement.
CATAATATTCTGAAATAACACACAGGTGCGAATTTGCTTGACAAACCTCTGGAGATCGGGAATTTCCGCTCCGTCAAAACATAATACTCGAACACATTGTTAAAAAAAATTGATCTGAAATTATTAATATCAAACCGATGACAAACTTTCTGCCATTGAGATTTGAAAGAATAATTTCTTTCCGATATGTCACTCTTCCCTAAGGACCAATACGTTCCTCAGACAAGATACGATCCGAAGATGTCGTGAAATTTACACTACATTTGATCCTCGCAGTGCACGTGTTTGTCGAACGCATGACCAGGGAGCATCCAATGTCGTAATCTGTCTAGATGTTGTTCTGTGTAACGGATTGCTCCCGTATCGGCAATTAATCAGCGGGATGTGTAACACCTGCGCCCAGGTTTGCTGGTCAGATGTTTTTAAACATTTCCTTTCACTATGAATACATTTCCTCGTTTGTCTCATTTCCATGAATGATATAGACATCGCTACAGCCGGAATTGTAACTGACGCACCTTTTTAGGGATGGTTTAACGTATATTAAATGTTTCATTACGTCAGTTCCGTATACATAAAAGTTGGAATTCTGAGCACTTTCTAAGACATATTGTTTTTTGTTAGTAGTGTAAGTTAATGGGCTTGATCATCTTATAATATTTGACGATGCATGTCTTCGGGGTATATTTCAGTTTAGCAGACTGGTTATCAATCAGTGAAAAAAAGTTCAGGAAATGTTACCGCACACGACGTCATCTTAAAGCCATAGTAATTTAAGGGGCTAATTGTCTAAACATTGATTATGAATGAAACTTACATGCATTTGTGATGTTTTCGGTGAAACCATTTCCGCCGACGGAAGTAACCGATTGAACGGCCTCGTTTCAGGAAGGATTCGTCCCAAAATAGAATTGGGGGAATACCTGTCACGTGATTCGAAATATATACATCACACCTTCAATGGAAAAAGCCGTTATTTTTTCTCGATTTATTTATCCATGACCATAATTTATTATTATTTTTAAAAAGCATCGATAACAAGTGAGATGCGGTGGTTAGGTAAGTAGTTGAATGAAATATTTCTATGGACAAATCAAATGTTTATGTTTAAAATTAATTATTCGTTTGGAAATTAATTAGGTCAAGTGTATGTGGGACTATGCGTTTAATACGCTAAATCAGATCCTTCGGAACCGGGCGGAGTGGGAGGTGGCAGCTGCACGTGGCCCTATTTGTGAGCCCCATTTTTAGTTAGATGCGGGGGGTGCGGAGGCACGCATTTGTGTCCCCCCCTTTTTAATCACTTTAATATTTGCCATTGTAACCAAAATCTGATATAGAGTTTGTACCCGATCCGTCAGTGCCCCCCCCTCCCCTCCTTCATCCCAAAGTCGATGGTACGGGCCTGCCGACATTTAAACGTATATTGTAGGATGTAAAATAAGTTAGTAATAAGACAACCACACTCTTTAGAAGTATGATATAATTATATCTGGAATCATTTTTTGTGAGGACTGCCACTGAGTTTTACATCGTCTCAAACAAATAAAACAAAATCATCCGGTAATCAACATCGCCTGCGGAATGATGATAAGAATTTACATAAAATAATATAATACATCATTATAATGTTATGTATGTTTTCTTGATTCAAACTACAAGGACCATGGAGATTATTTGAAAGTGGGGGTGGGTGTGGGGGTGGGTGAAGCAGCAGGTGACTGAAGGGCACCAACGTTCCTGCAGATATCCTTCATACTTTAAAAACTCTCCGGATTTCAGCCATTTTATCTTAGTTGTCCCCCAAAAAGCCCCCCATCTCACCGGTGCCTGTACTAGCGAACGGAGTGTAGCTCAAAAGGTGGAGCATTTGCCTGAGATACGATGGGTCCACGAATCGATCCCCTTCAGTTGACCGGTTTGGGGTCTCTCCTTCCAGCTACTGGTCCACAAGTGGTGCACCGAAGGTGGTACTAAGTGTTGCCCTGTCTTTGGGAATGCGTGTACAAATTATGCGAGTTTCTTATGAAGCTTTACGAAATGTGGATATTAAAGGCATAGTCCCACGGAATTTTAGGGGCTATGTGCTCTAAATATTGATTATGAATGAAACTTAATGCATTTGTGATACCTAGATCTCGCTTTCACATCACGCAAGACGTTTTAACTGAACCATGGTATAGGGAATTCCATGCAGAGTCGAACGATTTTTTCACATATAAAAATTAGAATTCTTGAAATGTCAAGATTTCAAGAAATGTGTTGCAGCTACAAACATATTCAGACGTTTCAAAACAACTCTAATGGGGGAGGGGGAATACCCGTCACGTTACTCGAAGTATATACGTCACACCTCCTTCAGCGGAAAAAAAACTTTATTTTTTTCGATTTATTTGTCCGTGAGCATAATTGATTATTATTTTTAAAACATTGATAATACGCGAGATGCGGTGGTTATATAAGTAGTAGAATGAAGTATTTCTATGGACAAATCAAATGTGTATATTTAAAATTGATTCTTTGTTTGGAAATTAATTAGGTCAAGGGTCAAAGGTTTAAGGCATACCGTTGTAGCATATTTAGATTTCTCCAACACATCATTATTTTTGTTAAACCATTAATTTCATTATTTATACACACCAACAGCAGAAAGCGTAGTGGTCGCTGGGGCATTATGGTTATTATTTTGGTTTTGGAAACGTATAATAGTCTAGGGCGTAGCCAGAGAAGGACAAACGCCGGCAAACCCAGACGTTGGGGGCTTGAACCACGAGGACAATACATATCAATATCACGGGGGAAAATAAAACAAATCTGCGGAAATTCCAGATGAGGCAAGCGCCTTGTCTGCCTTATGCTGGCTACGCTTGAGGGTTGGACATTGCATCCTTATATCGTCATCCCATTCCAAGCCTAGTATGAAGATGGCATTGCACAGACATGTTGTATTTAAGATTATTTTCACCTCCAGGATCCCCCCCCCGGCTCCATCCCTCCCCTACTTCCAGGTAGCGATTGTCGCTCACTATATATTCCCACTATCACAAGGTCGTTATTGTTCTGTTCTATGCAAGTTACACATGGACTCGTATTGTGTATTTAATTTATTACGGGCAAGAAACCTGTCAAGAGTGTTGTAATTTGTGAATGATGCTTTCTCAGAAGCCGTTCAATACGGAACGAACTAGGTTGGCGTCACAATGATTCTCTTACAGGGCTTTGGCTTGCTTAATGTCCTAGATGTTAAATGGGTGTAAGGTCAAAGTTCTATTTATGAAACTACGCATAGTTTAGTTTTACGTTCTTTTTATTCTCCTTATATTTCTTCTTCTGCATTTTCTTTTTCTTCTGCTTTTCCTTATCCTTTTTTGTCTTCTGTTCTTCTTCTTCATCTTCTGCGTTTCATATGCACCAAACATCTGTGGCATGTCCGCCGCCTCCCATAATGAATTATGCAGATAGTTTCAGATGGTCTATTGCTTGTCACAAAGTTTATACATGAAAAATACAATTTTTTTCGAGAGATTGGGCAGAATCACTTGGGATCAGTGTGTTTAGTCGCTTAATTATCAGGAATCAGGGCCGTAGGAAATGGAGGTGGGGCCTGGGGGACGTCCCATCTGTGAGCCTTTGTACCCGATCTGTTAGCTCCCCCTGCCCTGCCCACACACATAATCACAGTCGTTCCTACAGGCCTGAAAATTATTGAGTAGTTGATGAGAAATTTCGAAGTGGAGTTAGACCTCCTGAAACGGAGTTGGATAAGTCCAAGCAATTATAAATAAACATATCATTTTATCTCACCCATCTTTCCTACCAATTCGGCTAAACCAACACTTATACATAGGAGACACAAGTTGGGAAGTACACTCACCATACATATACATGTTTTGTTCTATACAAAATACCTAAACCTAGAAAGTTCTCCTTCCCATTTTATTACCTGTTTCGCCGCTAATGCATTAATAGGAATAAGAAAATCAACACCGTCAATTTAGTAAACAAACATGCACGACGGTCAGGCACGAGTTATGTCCCTTATATGCTCAACGCCGGAACGGAAACATGGGTAGTGAGTTAAAGTGTTGCGTGATAAACGGGCTTTACGCACGCTATGCGCAATTGTTGTGCCAAATCTGCATGCCTCAAATGACAGGGTGTCCGAGTCCACCGGCTTGACACTTGAATGGCAGTTTCTAGCATTGCAGTCGCTCGATATCTGTTTCGGTCCACCCACTGAGTCAGAATGTTGACTCATTGAATAGCAAGACAAACGTAGCTGCATGTTTTTAGTGCAGAGTGGATAGTTCACACCTGGCTCAAAGTCTGTAGGTTTTGAGTTCGATTCCTATCCAAGACAATTCTTGCATAAATATTTTTTTATTATTATTTATTTATCTAAAGTAAAGTTTGTTTTATTTACTGCACATTGATTTTTATCTTATCGACGGCTATTGGACGTCAAATATTTCTTTAGAGGAAACCCGCATAGAATACTCTTTCCGAAAAACAGCAAAGGGTCTTTTATCTGCACTTTCCAACTGACTTTGCTGAACCAGTTGTTGACCATTAATTGGAACGGAAAATAGCCCAAACTGCAAATGGGTCCACCGAGAAGGATCGATCCCATGACCGACCGCTTGAGCTACATTCCACTCTCCTTACCCAGACAATTCCTGCATTAGTTGAATAATAAGACTATTCAGTGCAAAATGTGGTTTATTTATTTTAGTTTTTGTATTACTACTATAACGACAGCATTACAACACATTGATTTAGTAATAATCGACAGCTGGATGTCAACCGTTCGGTAATTCTGACGTCATCAACTTTTTTCTCATTAATTGAAAACAGGTTATGCACTTTCTCACAAACAGGAAACCGCATACCATGTCCTTTGATATATCAGTCGTTGATCACTCTTTGGAACATGAAAACTCAATTAGAGAATGAGTCCACAGAAGGGTTCACTCCTATGACCAAGGCACCTCAAGGTAGAATCCCCTCCCCCGCGGATTAATATTAATATTGAAGTTAGAGGGTTCCAAAAGTACTAACGAGCAAATTATAGTGGGAAAATGGTGACCGACTTAGGAGAGAGATTTCGACTCGTTGGACTTGGAGACGTTTATGCTATTTGTGGATATAACATGCATGAATATTCCAGTATTGATCCAACACACAGAAAAAATATTAAGGAAAAATCAAAAAAAAAAAAAAATTCCACCGATGTTTAAGGAATTTTGTGGATCCGGACCTCCCAATACTGCTATCAAAAGTAAAGTTTGTTTTATTTATCAACGCCTCTAGAGCACATTGATTTTTATCTTATAATCGGCTATTGGAAGTCAATCATATGGTCATTCTGACACATTTATGGATGAAACCCGCTGCCGCCATATAGGCTACTCTTTCCGATAAGCAGCAAGGTGTTTTTTTATATGCGCTGTCCCACAGGCAGGACAACACATACCATAGCCTTTGATAAACCACATATGGACCATCACCACCAATGATTTGGCCACATTTTAAAATGATAATTTCGTGTTTAGTAACTCTTGACACCCTGTTTAATAATACCGGCCCTGGTAGTGCAGTGGTTTTGCTATGTCGAAGCATGGGATTTAAAAACAAAATGTTATCTCGATACCGGCTTCAACACAGAGTTAGTGTTCCACAAAGCTCAGTAGGTACGTGTACATTACTTCCATCGACCAGAGGTCGAGAACTGTTTTATTTAAGGTCATGGTATGTGTTGTCCTGTCACGGACCCCTGACCTAATTAATTTCCAAACAAAGAATTCATTTTAAGTATAACATTTGATTTGTCCATAGAAATACTTCATTCAACTATTTACATAACCACCGACTCTTAATTTCCGTGAGACTATGCCTTTAAGCAAACACTCATTTCCCTAAACCCCTCCAATATTAAAAATCTTAGAAATATATTTGATCCAATTAAAATAAATTCGCTCCTGTATGGTCCCCACTAATATATTCAATGAAGTTTTGGGGAATTTTCCACAAGAACATGACAGTTGCCGATTTTACTTATAAAACGAGCGATCTGATTGTATAATATTTTTAAGCATGATATCACCAAAAATGTTTTCTTATAGATGGCGCAGTAAGCAGCCTGGGGTTTTATGAACTATATTTGTCAGGGGTCCTACGGACTCGAATGACCCCTGACATTGTGAGGGTATGCAGAAATTACCGTCATACTGTTTAGATTGATACTGGTTTATTAATTAAATAGATCAAACCTATCTATAAACACTATATATGTGACCTGCTAAAAATAAAATTCAATTTAATCTAACGCATGCAATAATTCTCGCTGTTTTGTTTATTATATTTATTTATCTATTATTGATTTTTTCCTTCTACTTTTCTTTTACTTTTAGTATACCAGTGTTAATACAAAGTTAAGTAAAGTTTGTTTTATTTAACGACGCCTCTAGAGCACATTGATTTTTATCTGATATCGGCTATTGGACGTCAAATGGTCTTTCTGACATATGTCAAGAGGAAACCCGCTGCCGCCACTTAGGCTACTCCTTCCGATAAGCAGCAAGGGATCTTTTATATGCTCTGTCCCACAGACAGGACAGCACATAACACGGCCTTTGTGGACCACTGGCTGGAACGGAAAATAGCCCAAACAACAAATGGGTGCACTGAGAAGGATCGATCTCCAGTGTTAATACAGTCTATACTGCTTGATTCGAGAGTAAAACGTGTGTCTACAGTCACACCATTACATTGTTTATTCATAGGCCTTTAAGTGTAAGTCTCAACATGTTTGCTGTTCATGGTCTTCAGAGTAAACCTGCTACCATCACATAAGCTACTCTTTGAGATTAATATTATATTATATATAACAAAGGCGCGGAATCAGGATTTCTGAATGGGCGGGGGGGGGGGGTGTGTCCAAATGTAATGGGTGAATAGGACTGGGGGGAAATGGTTAATTTTCACGTCCTTCCACTCGGAGAATATAGGTTTAAAAAATCTAGAAAAAGGAGGGATTTCGGACCCACTAGATCCGCTACTGTTATATATATGCGCTTTCGTACGGACAGGAATGGAAATTTCATGACCTGTTATAAATCAGTCGTAGCCCACTGATTGGAACGATAAATAACCAACATAGGTCTGCTAAAGGGATTCGATCTTATGACCCTACGCACCTCAGGAGGACGATCTACCTCTTGTTCCACACCCCGCACCTTGCTATGAGAAATGTCAATGTGAAATAAATGGGACGTGTGACACATACTAATGTCTATCTGAATGATATGGGCGTACGTATGTTACACCTTGTGTAACCCTATTAATCAAAACATAACAATATACTATCCGGTTTCTCCGACTGACAACACAATACGTTTTCAACCTAATTATTACAAAGACAATGGAAGGGACGCAACTCCAGCGATCCCATCTTCTTTGTTAAGACAACACATTCAGGGGAGATAAGTTGAAGACACGATAAAATGATGTCTGGACTTGTCAAATATAGTTTAGACTTGTCATGTTACAAACAGTTTAAGGTGGTTAAATCTTAACAGACGTGTTTGATGCATGATGGAAAGGTGTTTAACCCAATCGTTCCATGGTGCAAGGGTGAAAATCGCTTCCTGGAAGCATCGCCCCGTGTTTATACCTCTATATACTTCGGTATATTTACGCTAAGACCACATAGTTAAGTTCTGCATTGATACAAGTAAAAAGTGGGGATGGGGGATCATTTTCTATACGCATAACACCCTGTTCAAAAAAATGGAAGGATGTGTGCCCCCCACCCCCACCAGAATTTACATGCATGGCATAGTGCTTCGTAGAATATTTTTTAATTCAATTTTAATTATGACCATATTATAATTGTGTCTGAAAAGGGAAGGAACCTGCCCTTAGTTCCACCCATAAACCCCCAAGGATCCACCTGTCTTCATATATATTTTACTATAATTGTTTTATGCCTGCCTGCCTCTCTGTATGTTTGTTTGTATGTCTGTATCTTTCTCTCTGTCTGCCTGTATGTCTGTCTGTCAGTCTATCTGTATATATATTTGTCTGTATCTTTCTATGTCTGTCACTCTATCTGTATATATATATTTGTCTGTATGTGATGTATACAGAGAAAAAAAACACTAATCGAATAAACAAGCAAACAAATAAATAAACATATTAAAACTAATGACATGGTTTGCGGTACAGGGGGTGAAATCCAAGACCACTTATATCAGCAAAATCAACATGAATTCCCACAAACTGCTGCAAATTGTCGTTTGATATAACCGCACAGTTCAGAGCAATTAGTCTGCAGTGTCCGATATTGTCCGTAAATTGTTTGTGGTCATTAACTGTTTTTAATAATCCCTGCCCCACGAGACGAAACGAGACTTGTCGATTCCTGTGCACATCTCTGCTGGACGGTGAAGGAAATAAATGCTGGTGTGACACCCCAGTAAACTGTTTAATGCATGTTTATTGGGTTCCTAGCATACTAACATTACGATATTTGCAACACTTTGTCTAGAATAAGAAAATAAATTTAAAAAAAAACACATGGAGGCAATATTTAGAGTTGGCAAAATACCTTAAAATAATAATAATAAATATTATTCACTTTTCTGCATAGACGACAAAGATTAATTAATTGTGTTTACATATCAGTTGTGGACCACTGACTGGAAACTTCAGTCTATTGTTTCGTTTTAAGGTATGGCGATGAGTATACCCAGTTAAGATTCAATCACACTGTTATAGACACACACACCACCATACTGGATGGTCTGTCCAAGATCAGTGTTAATATTTAAATTAATGAGGTAGTGAGGGGGTGGTGGTGGGGGGGGGGGGAGAGAACTAAATAAACAAACAAAACAAAACAACTGATAGGTATATAAAATTTGTTTTAATATCGAAAACATGCATGGACCATGCACGTACGCACACGCAGGCGCACACGTAGGTTTAAAACAATTATAGTAAAATATATATGAAGACAGGTGGATCCATGAAGGTTTATGGGTGGAACTAAGGGCAGGTTCCTTCCCTTTCCTACTTAAAACCATGACCCTTTCTAGGTGTTACATTATATACTTGAGTATATATACATGTACTAAAAACGTGCATTTCTCTTTCAAATGTAATCAATAGCACGATTCATCTGCAAAACAATAGTAAGGGGAGCAACTCCTGACTGCTAGCTCGCCTCAGGTTGTGTAAAACATTATTTTCATTCCTTTAAAACCATGTTGAGCTATGGCAAATTTAGTCTCTGTATGGACATTGACTCAACCTAAATATTTCAGTAGGTAGGTATAAATGGTTTATACCAAGCAGTAGTCCATAACTTGGATAACAAAAGCAGTAATTTAAACTTCCTGCATGCGACTTCATTTGACAAATATCTGGCTGCTTATCGAAAATAGAAGCCATTGTGGAGAGAGCGGGTTTCTTTTCGTGTACTAAAGTTAACATCTCTGCAGGAAGTCCAGTATGTCCACGACATCGTGATTGAACTGCCTGGCTGGCTAGCTGGCTTGATGGCTGGCTGGCTCGCTGGCTTGATGGCTGGCTGGTTTGATGGCTGGCTGGCTTGATGGCTGGCTGGCTTGGTGGCTGGCTGGCTTGGTGTCTGGCTGACTTGATGGCTGGTTTGATGGTTGGCTGGCTTGATAGGTGGCTGGCTGGCTTGATGGCTGGCTGGCTTGATGGCTGGCTGGCTTGATAGGTGGCTTGATGGCTGGCTGGCTTGATAGGTGGCTGGCTTGATAGGTGGCTGACTGGCTGGCTGACTGGTTTGCTGGCTGGCTTGATGGCTGGCTGGCTTGATGGCTGGCTGGCTTGATGGCTGGATAGGTGGCTGGTTGGCTGGCTGGATGGAGGGATGGATGGACGACTGATTGATTGATAAAAGATAGCAACGGAAATGCAAGACAGTGAGATAACTGTTGACAGTGTACATGTGGAGAGGGGAGGGTAGGGGCACAGACACCAAAACACTTTGTATTGGGAATTTTTAGATAACCATAATTTTTTCGTTCAGGTTTATGTTTCTAATAACGTATTTTAAATGAACTATTTGCAATATTTCGTGAGAAACTATAATAATTTTGATTTACTTGGAAATAACTGATAACAATACTAACGGGCTAAAGAACTGATGCCAATGATAATTAACGATAACTTTGAGGAACCACAAAGGAAATTTGAAAATCGTATTTGTATTTGCAAAATAGATGTATAGTCGACATAAATGCCATATTTTCATTTAAGCAGCGATGAAAACAAAATCTGCAGAAGCCTTAAACAAAATATCCAAATGTCCCAAATGTTTTATTCTTATTTTTGGTATCGTTTCTTTTGCCCGTTAGTATATTTACAGTGCTGAATATGAAATTAATATGTTCATCTGACTCGGAGATTAATATTAATGCTTAGTGTCGAACAGTGGTCTCCACAGAGGGCAGTACATTTTGATTTTAATTAAACGTACAGTCGCAGGCCATGACGACCAATCCCCGGACGAGGAACGCTATTAGTTTCATGTTCAAACCAACCAACGAACGAATGAATAAATAAAGTATACAAACAAACAAAAAGTATTATAATATCATACTATATCAGTGATGATGTGTGTCGAGAATAAAACGTGTACTGACAGTGCATCATATTTAAGTGGTGGTGGTGGTGGTTGTATTTATTTTCGTGCTTATATCCAATTAAGATTCAAACACGCTGTCCTGGGCACACAATTCAGGTTCCTGTGCTGTCTGTCCAGTACAGAGGTTAGTGTTAGTAGGAGACACGAAACCCGCTACTTTTCTATAAACAGCAAGGTATCTTTTATAATTATGCACTATCCCACAGACAGAATAGCACTGGTTGGTGTACGAGGTATACACCTACCCTGGTTTGGGGCGGATACTGAGATTAAAAATCCCATGCCTCGACCGAGATTTGATCTCAGTACCTACCAGCATCCAGTCCGATAGCTTAACCACTGCGCCACCGAGACCAGTTCTACAAGGTGTCCTCCAAAAAGATAGCCATCCCATAAGGCAGACACCTTAAAACAACACAAGACATGGTTGAGTACATTCCTAATTACCAGCCTTTTACCTTGGATAATATTATAGTAAATAATGGAATAGTCAGAACAGAACAGAACTTTATTACACTCACTCGGCACAATTGTGTCTGTCAAATGGGATGTATGTGGGAGGAAACCGTCCACGCCTACAGTCAGTTATAGAAAGGGTATTTGTAAATGAGGGTGTGGTGGAATCATTTAGATTCCATCGACAACTCATTATCAATTGTTTGTAAATGAGGGTGTGGTGGAATCATTTAGATTCCATCGACAACTCATTATCAATTGTTTAAAAGAAACTAATTTTTATCGTACATTTATTTTTCATTCTTAATTAACTGAATTTACTTTTACCATTGTTTTATGTATTATATTTAAGACTTCACTACGTGTTAACTGTCAAAATAGCCAAATGGTTGACATCCAATAGCTGATGATTAATAAATCAATGTGCTCTAGAGGTGTCGTTAAACAAAAACAAAATATATATAAAAAATAAAGAATTATATTGAAGTTTTTAAATGTTGTATCACAGTGGTATGTATTTATACATTTATTTATTTTTTCTACTTTATGTACAAAAAAATCAGAATCAAAAAATTAAAAATCAGCTCTTTATATTAATTGTGTGTGTATATATATATATATACAAATAATTAACTTGTATATGACACCCCCCGCACCCCCTCCACCCCGTCCTCTGTCCCCAAAAGCCGATGATTTTTTTTCAGATGATAAAATGATGAGTTCGTACTAAGCAATGTCCGTCACCGGCCACTTATTTCTAGATCTGTTTATACGGTGTACAGAGTGGTCAACTATAGATCCATTCATTGAGTAACGATCCTCAATCAATACTTAATTCTAGCATGCGATGGTTGCATAACACTAAATCGAACCAAATCATGGTGGTTGCACATTACTAAATCAATTATTTTAGGCTGTTAATAATAATAATAATATATGGAGCGGGATGTAGCTCAAACAGTAACGTGTAGATCTGTGAAGCGGTCAGTCGTCGGATCGATCTTTCTCAGTGGACCAAGTTGAAGTTTGGGCTATTTTCATTCCAACCAGTGGTTCTTAACTGGTTCGTACAAAGGCTGTGGTATATGCGGTCCTGTATGTGCATATAAAATACTCCTTGCTACTTATCGGAAATAGTAGCCAATGTGGCGGCATCGGGTTTCCTCAAAAAGTAAATATGATTGACGTCCAATAACTGCTGATAAGATAATGTAACCAGTGTTTAACAAGGCTCCACTATCATGTTCATCCGAGGTTCTATCGGTCTTAAGATCGATCCCTTCTAGGAGACCGAATCAGTTTCCTTTACATGATTTCTGTCTAATCTTAAATCAATTCATGTGCACTAAATTGTAAACATTTTTTGAAGAAACCACCAATGAAGCAGTGGATCCTTTCAATTGTTTATTAGGCGTGACATACCAGTGGTTGTGGTTTGTATTATTATGGTAAAGTGATTTCTGTAATATGATTCTGCCATGAATGATACATTGACGATACACTGAAAATCTCATTTTAAATATATTGAAAATAACATTTCATTATAATTTTCAATAATGGGGTGATGACTTTATATTTATAACATTAAATAAATGATGGCTCACGTAAAATCCTTCAAATAGGCATTGATGTTAAACAATCTCCAAAATCGTTTCAAAGAGTTGTTTTTCCATGGGATTTTTTTCTGATCAGTTTAAGAAGATGGCATTGTGTTTATCATATTAAAAAAGAATCAATTAATTCTGGTGTTAAATAAATAGATTTTAATTGAAACTGATAAAACGTGAACACATGTAACGTAATACATTTGGAATTTTACGATGACGTTCTTGACTTAATTCTCGACCCTAAGGTGGATTTTGGATAACATTTAAATTATAAATATGTAAACGAAAAACAAAAAGAACAACAACAAAAAAAAAAAAAAAAAAAATCTAATAAAAAGGGGAAATGTTTTTGTTTTTTTACTGCAATAATTACACCAAATACATTTTGGACAGAGATGATTTTAATTTGCTGTAAATCTGTATTGGTTTGCCACAGGAATGTTTGGTTTTGGTCCTTCAAATCTGCCATCTGTATAAATGTCCATGTTTTCTTCGTTTCCATGGGTATAAACACCATTTATTGGAAAGGGAAATAGTGGCGCTAACTCTTTAAAACCGGAGCATAATACACCTCGTGGCACAGAAGGGAAATAGTTCACTCTAACTCTTTAAAACCGGAGTATAATACACCTCGTGGCGCAGAATGGAAATAGTTCACTCTAACTCTTTAAAACCGGAGTATAATACACTTCGTGGCGCAGAATGGAAATAGTTCACTCTAACTCTTTAAAACTGGAATATAATACACCTCGTGACACTGAAGGGAAATAGTGTTGCAATGCCTTCGTACACGAAATTTAATTTTCATTAGCTTCATAGTATAACTGCGTAACTAATGTTTTAACTTTTGAGAAAAAAGGGGAAAAAACACTTTCTTTATCAAACATGAAATAACTTTTTAATGGTATTCCAATTGTAACGCCGAACAAATATGTAAACAAATTTGTAAAAACAATGTAACGTGACAATGATTGCATAACATAAATATATATTTACTTCTTTCAGAAAATGAATCAAACAGATGATTTAGACAAATATTAATTATGCGCTGTAACCAGCATTTTTATTGACTATGACATAGACAATAATGCTGGGTGAAGCTGCAGTGCTAGGGACCTCAATTATGTAGATACCTCATTTTGGGTAAAATATGAAATAGGCACTTATGCTATGATGCTAACGATTTGGAATTAATTACCTATTAGTTCAAAAAGAAATTGTTTACGGCAATCATTATGATAAAAATAGAACAAACACAAATCTCAATGGTACATGATGTTTATTAGACACAATCACTGAGCGATGTAAGTTATAATTTAAACAACTAATATTGTCTAATGTTTAAAAAAAGAAACAAAAACATATAATAAAATAATTTACATATGTATTCACACAAATCAAATCTCTTGTGGTAGAAGTCTCTCTCACCATCAAACAATGAAATGATAAACCGAAAACGAGGTAACATAAATTATGACGTCACCAATATAAATGTACTGTATTCCATAAGAATAGTTTTGATTAGTATGCTGTAACAGGAACACATATGTAACCTAAATTGTCCGTATTCATTTAATATTAAATGTGAACAGTTATAGAGTTTTAATTTGTTTACTAACCTGCAAGAACACACACACACTCACATTCACACACACTCACACGACAACACACGTGTCAATATACTAGAACATACATACATACATCCATACATACATACATCCATACATGCATACATACATACATACATATATCCATACATACATACATGTTTGTTTATGTGTGCGTGTAAGTCTGTGTGTGTGTCTATATATATGTGTGTGTGTGTGTTTGTATGTTTGTTTGTGTGTGTGTGTATTTGTGTGTGTGTGGTATATGTGTGTGTGTGTGTGTGTGTGTGTGTGTGTGTGTGTGTGTGTGTGTGTGTGTGTGTCTGTCAGAATTAAATAAACTTCTTCAGGCAATAAATAAGGGGCAGAATTATTAATTAATTGTGAATTCATGTAATGGAACACTTTTATCGGGCTAAGGGAAGAATACGAACTGGTTGATAAATTTAATTTGGCCATAACGAAATAGTGACAATGTATAACATACACACTAGATAATTAAGGAGACACATTTAAGTTGTCCAATTGCAAACAGTGCTGGTCATTTGCACAATTTCGAAAGGTAAATTACAAGGGCTGGTGTTACGACCTTTTTTAGGTAGATATGTTTTGTCTGCCGGTCAGACATACTAGTAAATGCGTATAGTGTTTATAACATTTAAACATTTATAAGCATGCAATGTTTTAAGGCAAATGAGTTGATTGTTTGTGTTTGTTTTTGTTTTTATTTTCATCACTGAGATATTAAATTATTATAGATCCTACGACTCATGTAAATAATAAAAAACCCTCATTTATTGCCAGAATTGTATTTATGTATTATGTAATTTTATTTTATTTAGTTGCTATCATCATCATCATCATCATCATTATCATCATCATTAATTAATTAATTTAATTATTTATATTTTTGATTCATTTTGTTTCAGGATGGCAGATGTACAAATTGTCCACTAGATGTCCTAATAACATTCTGACCCTTCCCCTCACCAATTAAATATGTTACATTACTATAATGTCTTTCTCATATAATATTTTTTGTTGTTGAATTAAACAGTTGTTATTCTTCGCTATGTATTTAGTACGTCAAATAAGATAAACTCCTGTTAAGGAACATTTAATAAACAAATGTGTCACTGAACATAGATACAGCTGAGTCATACTGTATTTAATTGAAACTTAAAAGAAGAAAGAGAAAAAACACACACAAACTGTGTTCCTTCTCCTAATGGGTGTGCATGCGTTGTTGGTTTGAGTTATAGCACATCTGAAATCGAGGTATACCAACACATTGCTAAAGGCGTGAGACATTTCAAAGCTGGATAGTCAGTCACCCGAGACTAATCTATGAGACAGTTTGTCTAATCTCACCAAGAGAAGTTTTATTTCTCGTAGACAAATTTTACCCTGAGAGAACCGAGACTTCTTTTCTTGAATTTTGACCGTTTGAGGGACTATTTGTTTCCACTTTTGGTCATCATTTGACTTCGCAGACATTATTTCATTGGAAAAACAGTCCAGGGGTTCCAAGATTTTGTCTACAATTATCTTTTTCTGAACGATTAGCAGAGTTGTCTTTTCTTGAACGTTAATGCTTTGACGATTCTTGCACCGGATGTCCTTTTTAGTTTCTCGAATGATGTCTTTTTTTGTTTAGAGCAATCCAGACAAGGGCGATAACTCTCAAGACATTAACACCTGATTTGGGACGTTCAGAGCGATAGATTCAATGCTAGCCTGAATCATTCGGAGAAGGGCAATCCAAACCCACCGATCCTGACGTTTGGAGATTTTGAGGTGAAAGCTGTTCTTCTTTTAATGTTTTATCGGGTCCTGTAAGTTTCTGGAGGTTGTTTTCTTTTTTCCACTTCATCCTTCTGTTCTGGAACCATATTTTAATCTGTCTTTCTGTCAGTCCCAACATATGCGCTATCTCTATTCTTCGTCTCCTCGTTAAGTAACGGTTAAAATGGAATTCTTTTTCTAGCTCCAAAGTTTGGTATCGTGTGTAAGTTTGACGTGTCCTTTTCTGCTCAAAATGAACTTCTGAAATAAAATTAAAACAAGGTATAATTAGCTCATTATTATTATTATTATTATTATATATATCGCTTATAATCAGTTTCCTGGCTAAATCTGGGACCGGTCTATTTTTGTACGGCTTGTTTACAACGAATCTGCGCACACGTGAATCATGACATCGGACTATGTATGTTACAAAAATACACATGTTCACTTTCAGAAAACAAAATTAGAAAAATGAAACGTGTAAATTTTACTTAAAAATAACTTTTTAAAAGGTTGAGTGATACACAATACTCATTTGGTATTGTAGATTTACTAAATAACGTGCAACATCAATACATATCAAAATAAGCAGAAATTGTCAGTGGCAGAGCTCACAAACATGACATTGTATCGTCTGCGTAAATTTAGAAAGTCACGTGACATATATTTTACTCTACGCCTACTAGACTGTAATTCTGTCTAAAAATATATTAGTCCCGGATACCAATTCCTAAAATGTCAACATTCGACCAGGTAGGGATTTCTTTTTTTTAAATATATAAACAGATAAGATTTGAAATATTTGTTGGTTGATTTTAATAGTAACATAAAAAAGGTAAAATATTATTCGGTTACATTGATCTTGCGATTACGATTGCACGTGCGCCGCCCCGGGGGGGCG